>CAIGRP010111237.1:0-16775 GCA_903798385.1 Fraxinus cuspidata
GTGTAATCTGTACAACAATGCATGCCACTGCTAGGCCACCAGAAAAAAAGGGGCATGAGGTAGCCGAAAACACTCCAATACTTAAGGTTAGGCACTCACCAGTTGTTTTGAAGAAATTTAATAGAGCTGATATTAACCGTGATTGGTTCCACTAAAAAGTTAGATTAAAATTTAAATCAAAATCAACAATTAATTTTAATCCCACATTTTATGGAATCCACATTTTTTGAAATATTGATTTTACATACCTTCACATCTGATCTGTGCTTTGTATTTAGAGGAGTATAGACAGTGGAGGTGATGAGGCACTGAGGCATGGTGTAATGCCTCTTCGATGGTCTGAGGTCATACCTAGTTGTTAAAATTTTGGTGTCGTTTTAAGAATTTAAGGGTCTGTCTGATCATAAGAGTGGAATTTGGGTGGAAATAAAATGAATTCTAGAGAATTGAATTGTCTAGAATTGTTTTTCTGGAAATTGTCGATTAATTATATTAGATTAGTATAATTTTCTTTCCAAAACTATGGAATTGGAATTGTGTGAGGTAAAAGATGGAAAATGAATTGCCAAGAAAATTTTTCCAATCAAACATGACTTTTGGTGGAAGATGGGATTTCATTTTCAAGCTTCATGAAAAAATTGCCAAATCAAACATGACCTAAGTTTTTAGAGTACTTTTTTAAAAATCAAATGGCTCCCAGACCAATAAAGAGACACGTTCCTTGCTTGTTTTTGCTATACACGTGTAATCATGTTACATGTACAATCTAATTTCACAATATTGGATGACAATTCACACTTGACAACGTTACATTCGTTTATTTCAATAATTGATTTTTAAATCAATAATTCGAATTTTGACAATACTAAAATTGTCCACCATTAATACGAAGTATGATTGTACAAATAACATAATTAATTCATACATGCACCTAAATAATTTATTGTATTTCGTAGGTAACAACAATTTGTCTGTGGACAACTTGTGCATGCTCAGCCACTACATAGATAACGTATATTTCTGATTCACAATTCGATGAATCCGCCGCATCCATTGAAAGTGGACATCAAACTTTCCTCTTGTCGTTGTCAACACTAAATGCTATTATTAAAAAACGGACTTTGTGTAATATTATTAGTTTATTCCTTTTCTATTCTCTGAAGCAACCAAGAATAATATCTACCAAGTCACTAACCTAGTGGACGGTTTCTTTAAGTTAACTCGGTGGAAGTTTTCCGATTAATATTGACACTTGGCACTTTTTTTGTAACGATCTAGATCTATGTTCAAATTGTTGACTTACACTATTTTTTCATTTTAAAATCGTGCTCATCTTACAATTTCTTCCGCATTCTCCAAAGTCAAACTCATAACCCCTGTTATATTAGAGTATCTCCAATAGACATCTTTAAATTTAGAGAGTAAGTTTTTTTTATATACAGTTCAACAAGGTTATCTATTTTGATTCTTTATTTTATTTTTTCAAAAAACATTTAGTGACCTCTTCCCTTCTTTTATTTAACATATTTCTTCACATGTCAATGTTCAAACAATTCAAAGAAGATTTGAATAATTTCAAAAATAGAGTATTAAAACATGTAAGTTATTAAATGAAATCGTTAGAAAATAAAAATAAAAGACGAGTTTAGCTATCAAACTCACTCTTTATTTTAAAATGTTATAATATATCGTACTGGAGTTTAATATTAAATCTTTAAAATAAAGAGTATTTTTTATTTAACGTTTTTCCTGAAAATGTTCTGAAAAGACTTAAAGTTAAATTTTTTGATAACAATCGAACAAGTTTATATCAATCGACCATATTTAAAGAATATATATATATAAAAATATCTATACATTGTTTATTCACTGGTTTTCTACGTTATTACATTTGGCTTCGCGTAATATCACAATTTTTTTGGGTGAAAGCCGAGAAGGGAAAAGGATTGTCAAAATTAGTGAAAATATATAGTGGCGGAAATAGTGTGGGGGTAGTGGAGTCAGCTGCCCCCATAGCCAAATAGTTTTTCTAAATATTAGGCTCCTTAATATTCATTCGCAACCTTTTATGTACATTTTGCCCCACAATTACAATTTTTTTACTTCAAGATTTTGCCCCCACGATTTTAGTCATAGAAATTTGGCCCCACAACTCTACAATTCTAACATCGTGCCTGAGTATATAGTTATAAATATATTTAGTACATTGAATTGATCCAAAATTCTCCATTCGATGCATTACGTTACGAAAATTACATCATGAAGATGTTTTGATATAATTGGAGATCATGCAGTGAAAATTAGGAGCTCCTCAAAATTATGTTCTGATATTTTTAAGTATAACAGAATTTGTAATCTTATTTCAATCAATTCCAGCCATCCCGTCAAGTCTGTTAAATTTGATTGGTATAAAAATCGAATTCATTTTTTGTAAATCCGTTATTGTGTTTGGCAAAGCTTAAAATGTTTACTTATTTGAGTAAAGAATTAACTGAAAATAAACAGTCTATTATTGATTAAAAGATACTTTTTTTTAGCAATAAAATAAAACAAAATATACCAAGTCAGCGGATTTTGACCGTTTCTCATATTCTCTTATAATTTTACTTTTTATAAAATTCTTGTTTTCAATCAATAATTTTTTTTTCAAAACTAAATTGTAAATTATATTATATTAACTAAAAAATTATATTATAATAAAAAAATACTTATAAATAAAATATTACTTGTAAGATAAGAAAAAATACATTATAATAAAATATTACTTATAAGTAAAAAAGTCACTTTTATGTAAAAAAAAATTGTTATAAAATAAAAATACTATTAATAAGACAAAATTCAATTATAAAATATAAAAAAATTACTTATAAGTAAAAAAATTCACTTAAAGTTATCTAAAAGAATAAAATTAACTTATAATTGTAAAATTTACTTAAAAGTAAAAAATTTTAACTTCAAAATTTAGTTACATTTTAAATTAAATATTAATTTATATGTAAAAAAATTATCTATAAGTAAATTATCACTTATGAGTATAAAATTCATATAAAAGAAAATTTTACTAAATGATATGTACGTAATTTTATTTTTTAAAAAATTTTCAAAATTGGTAAATAATAAACTCCTAAGCATAGGCAAGACTCCCAAGCAGGCCAGGCAAAAATTACTTATAAGTAAAAAAATTCACTTAGTTATCTAAAAGAATAAAATTTACTTATAATTGTAAAATTTACTTAAAGTAAAAAATCTTAACTTTAAATTTTATTTACTTTTTAAATTAAATATTAATTTATATGTAAAAAAGTTATCTATAAGTAAATTATCACTTATGAGTATAAAATTCATATAAAAGAAAATTTTACTAAATGATATGTACGTAATTTTATTCTTTTAAAAAACTTTCAAAATTAGTAAATAATAAAATCCTAAGCATAGGTTGAAGAGTTTTAAAAATCGCTACTAAAATCATTCAAAATCGATCCATTCATAAACGCTCAAAATCGATACTTTAAAAAACACTCATAACTAATACGGCAAGACTCCCAAGCAGGCCAGGCGGCATGCCGACATGCTTTGTTTATACATCATTGTTTATTCACTGCTTTTCTACATTATTACATTGATATCACAAATTTTTTGGGTGGAAGCCGAGAAGGGAAAAGAATTGTCAAAATTAGTGAAAATATATAGTGGCGAAAATAGCGTGGAGCAGTGGAGTCAGCTGCCCCCATAGCCAAATAGTTTTTCTAAATATTTAGGCTCTTAATATTCATTCGCAACCTTTTATGTAAATTTTGCCCCGTAAAAAATTAACAAACAATTTTTTACTTCAAGATTTTACCCCACGATTTTAGTCATAGAAGTTTGGCCCCACAACTCTACAATTCTAACATCGTCCCGGAGTATATAGTAATAAATACTTAGTATATTGAATTGATCCAAAATTCTCCATTCGTTACATCACACAGTTAAAATTAGGAGCTCTTCAAAAATTATGTTCTGATATTTCTAATTATAACAGAATTTGTAATCTTATTTCAATCAATTCCAGCCATCCCGTCAAGTCTGTTAAATTTGATTGGTATAAAAATCGAATTCATTTTTTTTTTAAATCCGTTAATGTGTTTGGCAAAGCTTAAAATGTTAACTTATTTGAGTAAAGAATTAAATGAAAATAAACAATTTATTATTGATTAAAAGATACTTTTTTTAGCAATAAAATAAAAAAACTATATTTAAACAAGTAACATTTTATTTAAAATGAGAAAAAGTTTCACGCAGAACACAAGAACACACAGAGGAGCCACAAACACATCGGCACTGAAGAATCACAGCAAGATTTCTTAACAAATTCCTTCATTTTCAGTAGCTCTCAATACCACGCTGACGCCATAAAAGCCCAATTCAATTTTCTTCTGATCTAGTGTGCTCTGACTTTATTCTTCAAAAGCAATGCCCTCAATTCGGCGGCATCAATCTCCGCCGCTTGATTCTCCGGCCGGTAATAACCGGTAACTGGGTCCGGTACCCATGAAGTAGTCTTGCCGGATTCCTCCACCCCTTTCTTCAACATCATGTTCGGCGCCACCCCTCCGCCGCTCAGGCTCTTCGACACGCCGCCCTGCGCTGCCGCTGCGTATCCACGCCTGTATATACATTTTATACACCAAAATCTCATCAAACAACTGAAAAAATAATAGCTTATATAAGAAATCAAACAATTGATTATCAGATATTCATTTTTCCTAAAAGATAATTCCGCTTTTAAAAAAAAATAGATTTGGCCATTTTTTTAAGCACTAGCTCACAACCCAACATTTTTTTTTTAAATATATGAAAAGATTGAAAAATAGGAAATACCCGGTGGCAGCACCTGAGACTTTGTTGGCAACGAAAGCAGATACAATTTTAACATTGGAGAATGAACGAGCCATTTTTTGTGAGTGAAACGTACTTACGGAAATTAAGTGAAAACGAAAATATAATTAAAAGCTGCTGCAGCAAGTTTTTCTCCTTCTTCTCTGAATGGAAAAGAAAACCTTACTGCAGCGGCGGAACAAGGAACTCTCTCTCTCTCTTTCTCTCTCTCTTCTTTCTCTCCCCCTTTTGAAGGCTTCTTTAGGGTTACGATTTTATGAATTTGTTTGGGCAAGATAACCTTATTTATAGAAATTGGAAACCTAAGGGTGTGATTTTGAGGGTCTTTTCTATTATGCCCGAACTCGAGAACGGATATGTATCTAAATGTCGGATATTTTATTTTCAGATACGGATACGTGGGTACATTTTTCAAATTTCAATTTTTTTACTAATTCAAAATTAATTATTCACAATGAAAGAAATTAGTATTTAATAAGGGTTTAGTTTTCAATTATAAAAATTACTAAATGTTATATAAAATAGAAAATGAGCAACTTGATAGTAATTTGACTTATTGGAGCACCAAATAGCACTACATGGAACTCATTTTCACCTTATACAAACAAAATCCTATATCATCGATACAAAGAGATAAAAAAAGGTTAAATCTAGCGCCGCCGCCTTTCTCCACCCTCTCGGCGACGACTGTGTTTATAGAGAAAAAGTGGGAAAGAGGAAAAGTAAAAGAATAAGTAAAAAGAATAAGAAAAAGAAGGAAGAATAAGCAAAAACGACGAAGTGTTCGATTGAAATTTGGAGGATTCGAAACACATCTCATACCCATATTGCGTCGTGTCCGACACGGTATTCCAACTATTTCGAATAATCCAAGTATCACAGGTTCTTTCAACCCACGAAGTCAACGGATTTTGAGCGTCTCTCATATTCTCTTATAATTTTATTTTTTATAAATTAATTTTCAATCAATATATTTTGTTCAAAACTAAATTGTAAATGAAAATATATTAAATAAAAATTTATTATAATAAAACAATACTTATAAATAAAATATTACTTGTAAGATAAGAAAAAACACATTATAATAAAAAATTACTTTTAAGTAATAAATCACTTTTATGTAAAAAAAAAATTGTTTTAAAATAAAAATATTATTAATAAGACAAAATTCACTTATTAAATATAAAAAATTACTTATAAGTAAAAAAATTCACTTAAAGTTATCTAAAAGTATAAAATTTACTTATAATTGTAAAGTTTACTTATAAGTAAAAAATATTAACTTAAAATTTTAATTAATTTTTAAATTAAATATTAACTTATATATAAAAAAATTATCTATAAGTAAATTATCACTTATGAGTATATAAAATTCATATAAAATAAAATTTTACTAAATGATATGTACGTAATTAAAAAAAAAACTTTTAAAATTAGTGAATAATAAACTCCTAAGCACAGGTTGAAGATTTTAAAAATCGCTACTAAAATCACTCAAAATCGCTACTTTAAAAAACGCTCATAATTGTTACGGCGAAATTCACAAGCAGGCCAGGCGGCATGCTTTGTTTCTTGGTTTTATTCCCTTTCTTTGGAATCTTTCATTTTCTTTTCTTCGTTAAAAGAGTGATTGTCACTACAGTTTTTATCTCATAAATCACATTTTAATTGTAATTAAACTCTTTAATTTTTACTTATTGTAACAATTATTTCCTTAAATTTTTATGTTGAATTCTTATTTTCAACATTTTATTAATTAATATGTTTCATCAATGATGATGATTTATATCAAAATACTTTGTCTCATGCTTGAAATGGGGGAAACTATTTTTCATACATTTTATTTATTTATGAAAAATAAGTTATTTTATGCAATTTCAACTGACATTTGGATATAAACTTGTTAACAAATATAAAATGTGTTAATTAATAAAAAAATTATGAATAATAATGACATGAAAAATCGTTAGGAACATAAATTCTATAATGAGCCAAGATTATGAACCTTTAATATAAAATGTGATGAAAGAAATGAAATGGGGGTAGGAATATAATTACTTTATTAAAATTATACAAGTTGGCAAAGACACAAGACCTGGCCATTTATGTCATATGTCATTTATACCCCTAGGGGCACATCTGGCAAGGTGGAAAGTGAAGGGAATTGATATTGAACAAAATACTTGATAGTATCAAAGAGAAAAATATAAATATTATTCAGCCTGTCCGCATTACTCGAGAAAGGTGGAGATGAACTTTTCGTCCTCACCTCCCATCAATAATCTCATCGTCCTCTTGTATTGAGATAGGCTAAACATCCATCTTTATTTGATTGTTCGAATAGTTTTGTCGAACATAAAAATGAGATGATTAAAATGATAATAGAATCATGCAAAAGACCTAACTACAAATCCCATTTTGTCACGATCCTCAAAAACATACATCCAGCTCTTGATGAAAACAGAATTAAATGTACTCGCAAAAGTACAAGTTGAACATACATTTCAGTTAAATGAACATATATTGTGTTTATCCTCTTCAACAACTCATCTCGACAAACGATATAGTTAATAAGCAGCGTTTACTTTAATTAAGCCCTTGCTTGGGTTCCATTAAAAATACATTTTCGGAAATTTTTTTTTGAATAGTAATATTTTAAAAAATGTGTGGTTAAAAAATAAATTTTTTATTTATTTATGTGTAAAATTATTTTATCGAAAAATATGTGGTTGAAAATAAGAAAGAAAAACATATATTTTTTTGGAGAATAGAGTCCAAATAGGGGCTAAATAAACTTTTATTGTGCTTAATTAGAACAATTCATGTTATTAGACGAGCTAATTAATAAGCAAGGTTTACTTTTTCTTCATCGATCTAGCAGTTCGCAATAGGCCTAAGTATTTGTTTAGGAGAAATTATTTGAAATAAAAAATGATATTTTTGAAGGATATATAATTAGAAATAGAGTAAGTTATGGATTCACGTATAAATTTTTTTTTATTAGTGATTAAAAATGTATTTGGAAAAAATAAGTTTCAAATATATTGTGCAAAACAGACTCTAACTTGGCATATTATTATGAAATATAATATTGCAATAAATCTGACAAGGAATCTTTATTGTGAATCACCTCAAGTTCCTTTTTTTTTGATCGGAAAATCACCTCAAGTTCTTTATGTTGGGAGTGGTGGGTGAAAAATCAAAACCACCAATTGAGGCCATAGTGATACTCATCATTATCTTACGCCTAAAACCTACGACAAATAGAATAATTTTTTTCTTTTTATGTCGCTATGATGTCCAATAATTAAGTTGAATAACAAGTAGAGGATACAAAAGGAACGAGTAGCTTGTAGGCTCGATTTGTCCAAGATCTATTCATGGACGGCTCGAGCTAGTTTCGAAATGAGTCAGAGCACTAGCGAGAGGTCAGACAATGAGTCGAGCAAGGTGGCTTGTCAAGCTCGGCGAGCAGCTCGTGGGCTCGTCATAAAAGTGACAAAACAATTACATTTTTTGAAAAATTGCCCGTTTTGATCACTTAAAAAAAATTTGAGCTCATGGGTTGAGCTCGACCTTTGGCCATTGCCATCACTAATAACAAGATATATCTTAATCGAGAAGTAATATCTTTTATCAAGCAAAAATGCTACTTGTTTAAATTTTTTGTACAAATGGATTTACGTATGCTGAAATAACAGAATTTAATTAGTTGGTTTAACTTTATTTTGTTAGAATTCAATGAAATCATACGAGTTGGCATTCTGTAAACCAATACGTAAAAACAACCTTTACATTAGCATTTCTCTTTATCGAGTTCAAACGTGAAAAAGTAATTGAAGGGTTGTCTGCTCAATTACCAATAATTATTGATGTTGAAATGAAGTTGACCGATGATAAATGGACTAACCTAAACCATAATAAAGGTCTTTCTAAAAAATACTAAAGTTGAAGTGAAGGAAAACAACAAGACAGCCATGAATCAAACAAATGTTCTTACTTTCTATCATGCAAAGAAGAGCCAATCCTGAAGGACAGTTCTTACGCAGTACAAATATACAAAACAAGCAAAGGTACAATGAATCACAATCGTTTCGGGAAATATTTAAATTTTCACTACAAATAAGCGTCGAAGATCCTATTAATGCAATAAACCTTTTAGAATCCGACTAAGCTTCCGTTAGGCAAAATTATGAACAATTTATGAAAAATTATAATAGCACTCGTTTGATATTTATGAAAAATTATAATAAGGCGTCATACATGTTAGAAATAACACTAGAACAGACTAGACAATATTTTAGATAAAAATATTAATCGTTTTATTAATGGGCAATACATATGTTTGAATGGGGTAAATTGTAATGACTACAATAACCAATGATTTTTAACAAATTGTGCATTCAGAGCTCCTCAAAGCCTTCTTCATCTCCTTCTTCCTCTATCCTCTGAAACTCTCTCCTCCAGATTTCCATCTGCACAGAATGTGGAACTATCAGTTGGAACAGAAATTATATTATAGATGTTAACATTATTATGTATTAAGCCCCAATCCATACCATCGAAAGCAACATAATAAGAAAACAAAGTGAAAAGCAAAAATATTTATAGTGGTTGTTCACCCTACTGTAAGAGATGTTTACTTTTGCGATTGCAGGTGTTCATTATACAAAATCTTGTGCCTCTAACACTCTCAAACTAGCCACTTAAAGTCGTCCATAATATAGAATATTGGGGCGACATGATACATGTATGGAATACCTAAGATACCCCTTTAACAAAAAATAATAGGAATATTCGGGCAACCAGCTTGATCCAGGTTGGATGGGACAAGTGTATGGTATAATTAGGCACTAGGAATTCGAATATCTCAACCATGGATGCCAATATATAGGGGTGCACCCACTCTCGGGAAATTACAACAGCTAAAAGAGGATTTTGAAAGGTGGAAATCGCACAAAAAACTAGTCTAGATACTGAAATAGTGTGATGAAATAAATAAAAAAGAAGGGATAAAAATGATTAAGCCTCCGTTTGACAAATATATATAAATGTTCTATAAAGAAGAATAGTAGTGGATTCTTCTACGAAATGTGTGGATAATAATGAGTAGTAGGTGTGAATGTGTGGTTGAAATTAATGTTAGATTTTTTACATAATTCATACACCATTTATAAACTGTTTATAAATTCTTCTCACACGGAGGCTGAACTAGACGAGGTGAGGGCACATGCAGCATGCCCTAACATTGAAGTCAGTGAACTAATAAGCAGAACGTTAATCTCCAACTTCTCAACTGGAAAAAGCTTAAACTGCCTATTTAGAAGAGTAGTTTTGAACTAGTTCGACAAATGATACCAGAGTATCATGCGTTGTGTATCATTGAACACAAAAGGAAGCTGCTAACCTGATCATCAGAATATCTCAGGTGCTCAGCAACAAAAAGTATATTGTTGTAGTCATCTGCCGTGGATTCTGCTCCAAGGTTCCCAGCAACTTCGCCGTATGCAATAATGTCCACATTGAAACCATGGCTCATAAAAAGCTTGTCCATCCATCTTGTGGTGGACTAGATTAAGTGAAGAAAGAGGCAAATGTTTCTTTTGGTGAAAATGTAATAAAAATAACAGAAGTCAAAAAACAAGAATGAATCAGCATTTCTTCCAATGAAAAGCTGATAAAAATCTAAACAGATGTCATGCACATAGAACAACAATTAAGCGTGCTAACCTTGACCCCGCCTTCAGTTTCAGCCAACCAAGCAGGCAGTTCTCCCAAGAAAAGACATCCCTTCATGGTTAAGTTACTGACAACCTCCAAAATCTCTTTAAAATTGGCCAAATTCATTATGGGTAGTCCCTAGAAAATAAAACCAAGTACACAATTTGTTTAACTTTCTACGAGCAACATTTGAAATGTGCAAAATTATAGTGCTTGCTTGGCTAAGCTTTTAAGTGCTTATAAGCTGTGGGTCTCAGGAATGTGTGGTTAAAAGGTAGTTAAAAATTGTGAATGCAACGGAATGTATGGGTAAAAAAAGAGTTTGACCAACGTATAGTGCTTGCCTGGCTAAGCTTTTAAGTGCTTATAAGCTGTGGGTCTCAGGAATGCGAAGTTAAAAGGTAGTTAAAAATTGTGAATGCTACAGAATGTATGGGTAAAAAAAGAGTTTGACCAACGTATAGTGCTTGCCTGGCTAAGCTTTTAAGTGCTTATAAGCTGTGAGTCTGAGGAATGTGTGGTTAAAAAGTAGTTAAAATTTTTGAATGCTACGGAATGTATGAATAAAAAAAGAGTTTGAACAACCTATAGGCAATTATAAGCTCCACCAAACATACATGTAGATCTAGAAGAAGTAACTGATACAATCTTGTCCAACAGGAGCAAGTAAATAAAACGAACTTCAAAGAAAGTTCATATAAATTTTCATTAGAAAGTCTAATTACCTGGAAGGCCCATAGACTTGGTCTCGCACCATCGAATCCTTTACTGCGTAAAATTTGTTGAATATCAAAGGTCTCTGATGGCATATGATAGAACAAGCAGCTTCTTGGAATCTTAGCTCCAATATCTAGTGGTTAACATATGTTACATTACTCAAAGTTGACGTAATATACATAGAAAAGAAGCCAGCAGTATTAAAGATTGAAAATGGACAAAAAGTATTTCTCAAGATTAACTCCTAGATTTCCTGTAAAACTCCCAAATTCAAGATTTAGAACTTAAATTGAATTTCAGTACTGCAACGATAAGTGTCCCTATATTTTTTTACTATTAATAAATAAGCCCCTGTTTGGTGGCAATTTTTTTAGAAAAACATCGTTATAAATAGTGATTTTTTTGGAGAATGTGTGGTTAAAAAGTAGGGAAAAGTTTTGGGTTTATGTGTAGAATATTTTATTGTATGAATGTGTGGTTAAAAATGAGTATGTAGAAAAAAAGAGTTTTGAAAGAATGGAAAACAAACAGGGGTCGATGCAATTGCTGATTTGTTAGTCCAATAGTCTGGGCACCAGTAAACAATTTCAAATAGCAAATGCATCATGGATGAGGATATACTTATAATTTGTATATTGGTAATGAGAAGAAGGCATTACTAATATACTATCTTTTTGAATAGTTCAAATAATTATAAATAGTAGTTGAATAGATAGCAACTCTTGAGCATGCATGCCTTAGAAAAAGGAGAAAATTTGGAGTGACAACGTGCACCTTTGAGTTTCTGAGTTGATATTCCAAATATTCTTTCCGGAGATAAGTCAAATATTATTGTTGATACTGGCCAATTGAGCCTGTATGGACGAGTGTCCATGCCATCTGTTAACAAAACAACCTGTAACAAAGAAGACAACTAGACATATGACTTCAAAACTCATGAAATCTAATTAAATTTTAGCAATCTGTGCATTGGTGTAATACCTGCCTTAGCCCATCAGTATTATTTATTGCCGTCAGCAACCTGTCATCAATAAACTTAGTCGCGAGACAGTGCTTGTGTGGATGCTGCTTCATATTAACTTGAACACCGGGAGGAATAAGGCAGCCAACATATGGGTCGATAAAAAGAGGATCTTCAATGCAGAAATGAACAAGAATTTGTCATTATGTAAGGACATGGACATAATATTTTAATAAGATTGTTGTACATACAAGAAAACCTTGACCAGGCATCTAAATATGCTTGTTTACCTTTACTTCAAGCAAGATAAAGAAAAACTCACTCAGCCTTTCATCTTCTAAAATATTAGGGTCTGGTCTCTTTACTGTTTTCAAGCCGTTTTCTGTTTTCGATTTTCCAAAACAGTGAAAACGCGTTCTCTTTCTCATTTTCAAAAACGCGTTTTTGAAAAGAAGTTAAAAATTTACAAAGAAAACACAAAACAACAAATTTGTATTTTTATGGTTTTTATTCGATTTTATGTTTAAATAGTTAGGGTCCGTTGTCTTTACTGTTTTCAAGCCGTTTTCTGTTTTCGATTTTCCAAAACAGTGAAAACGCGTTCTCTTTCTCATTTTCAAAAACGCGTTTTTGAAAACAAGTTAAAAATTTACAAAGAAAACACAAAACAACAATTTGTCGTTTTGAGCGTTTTCAGTTATAATCAAGTCAAAATTTTCGAAACGCGTTTTGGATGTTTTCAAAACAATTTTTCAAATTGTCAAAAAGAACACCTTTTCAACAATCTCAAAATGAACACTCAAAACACAAAACTCAAAATGAATTTAAAACTCAAAACACAAAACTGAAATACAAAGAGAACAGCCCCTTATATTCTCTACATCCTTTTATCATTTTCCCTGATATCAATGGAGATATTATGGGAATTAGAAAAAGAGAAACTGGGCTGGAAGCTTTGAAAATTTAATTTAATCATTGTGGTTCTTGTATGAATCCGAGGTTTTAAATCCTATCAAGAGAATTCTTATCCAATCAATCAATAATGATAAAAAGTAGCAATTGAGTTTCAAATGGTTTGAGCTTGGAAACAATTCTTTAGTTGAGGAATATTGGATGTTTTCGAAAGAACCGAACTGCATCTGTGTTGTATATATGCTATTACAAATCTTGGCCACTTACCATTTCTCACGTCTTTGTGAACATCTTCAATTTCTAAATTCACATCTGGACATTAACTTGCAAGTTGCAGCATGTACAAATATAATGGCTAACATTGTATATTTACATGATGATATGAAAATACATTAGAAACCTGGATTTCATTTCTAAAAAATGCATGAATATATATGCACACCACAATCCAAAGAAGCCCACAGATTAAACTAACTCTAAGAACAATAATTGATAGATAGATATTTGAAGAACTGTATCAATGTCATCATCGACAAAACGGTTATGCATGCATACATATACATGGAAATAGAAATGAAAAGATAATCATGCCTGTAAGAAGGGTCTACTTGGAAAAGCAGAGAAGATCAACTTGGAACAAAAAATCATCTTCTTCGCTCTTGAAGTTAGCATTCAATTTCTCAAAATTCTTGCATATAATCATTCACGCTTCAAAATCCAAAGAGAAGCGTAAATAAACGAGATCTAAGAACCCATCAATAATAATTGACAGATAGATGTTTGACGAATTGTCTCAATGATATCATCGACAAAACAGCTACACATGCATTCATGTACATGGAAAAAGATAAATGGTCATGCCTGGACGAAGGGTCTCCTGGAAACGAAGAAAAGCGCGTTCAGTGGCGACTTGCAACAACAAGCCATCTTCTTCGTTGTTGAATTTGGCATTCAATTTGCAATTTCCCCTTGTTTTCTTTGAAACGTAAAATTGTGATGGAAGTGGGTGCAGATGAACATGAGCACTTGGATTTAGGAACCTCAGTAAATATACTTCCATAATGACTATCACAAGCCGCCAATTGGCCGCTTCTCTTCGCGTTATCTCCTCATCTACTCCAACTTCAACTGGCCATTACAGCCTTTCCCCTGGGCTTGTTTACTTTTGATGAAATTGTTTAAAGCCCAAGTTGGACCATGAAAAAAATGTCTATAAAATCGAGATCGTAGAAAAATAACAGAAGGAATGAGCGTTGATTTATCTGATGACCACACATCAAAATTTTCAAATTACAAAAATGAAAAATCATAAGACTTTGACCCCATTTTCAACAACTTAATTTCAACCATGGAGCTCACGACTTTTGTGATTGTTTCACACACTTTAATTTATTTTATGGATTTTATAGGACCTTTTTCAATCATATATTTGTGTGATGAAATATTTTGCAACTTTTCTTCACTTTTTAATCGCACATTCTCCTAAAAATCATTATTCAAAACTCATTTTTCTGTTAACCACACATTTTATCAAATTTTATCAAAATTTAATAAAAATATGATTTTTAGGTAAACCTTGGCTAACATTGATTCTAATCTTTCTCATTTAATATTTTTTTTTTTCTAAATTCAAAGTATAATGAGCAATTAAAGACGACTTCCTCACATGAACTGTCTTTCTTTTGTGATTGGACGTTGTAAGATGCAGAAACACAGAAACGAAGAAGGAAGAACAATATTGGAAAAGAATCTCTTTTATTCAACTTGCTGAAAATCATATGTACACTTGCTATAAGTAGTTTAAAACTGGAAATCAATTATGGAAAGCTAGCTAGAGCCAGCTGAGATTTAACTAATCAACCAAATACCAAACTAACTAACAAAAACCGGTTGATAATGCAAACTAACTATATACAAGAGCTAACACTCCCTCTCAAGATATACTGTAATTATTCTTTACAGACATCTTAGCTAATAAAGGAAAAAGAACTGAGGCACTTTTGGATCCATGGGAGTATTAAGTGGTTTACAATACAAGTAACTGGTATCTTCAAAAAGTTGTAAGGCTTAATGCCCCTGAGAAATCACTATGCCTGAGTTGGAACGAGCAATCTCAATGCCTAGAAAATACTTTAAAGATCCCAGGTCTTTCATTTTGAATTGAGAATGTAAGAATTCTTTCAAAGAATTAATAGCTTGTACATTTGGACCAGTTATGACTATGTCATCAATATATACCAATAATACTACAAAAGTGTCTCCAAAACCTTTTGTGAATAATGAATAATAAGCTTTAGATTGCTAGAAGCCAAATTGAATAAGTGCCTCGGAAAATTTTGAATTCCATTGCCCTGACACTTGCTTAAATCAGTAGATGAACTTGTGTAATTTGCAAACCAGTTTCTCTCCCTGTTTAGTATTATTGTAAACTTCATATCCAAGGAGAAGATCCATATAGACTTCCTCAAATAAATCATCATTTAGAAAGGCATGTTAACATCTAACTAGACTAAGTGCCAATTTTGACTAGCTGCAAGTGCCAACAAAACTTTTAACAGTGACAAATAATCGAGGCCTTCTTGTTGTGTGTAGCCTTTTCAAACAAGACGTACTTTAAGTCTTTCAACTGAACCATCTGACTTGTACTTAATCTTATATATCCATTAGCAGCCCACAACATGTTTTCTTTCCGACAAAGTGACAACATACCAAGTATTATTAAGTTCCATAGCTTCCAACTCCAGTTTCATAGCTGCACGCCATTGAGGATACTTGATAGCTTGATGGATGAACTGTGACTCGTATTGAGAAGAGGCATTCAATACCAATTGCCCGTGGGATGGGGATAAGGTTGCATAAGATATGAAGTTCCTAATGTGATAAGGCGACTTAGTGGAGGAATTGGGATTATGATTGAACAAGTCACATTGAAATTCCTTGAGGTAAGCTAGATGTACAGTCCGTTATGACTTTCGAATGTAAACAATAAGTGTGATATCTAAGGGATGATCATCAGACTGATCATGTGTATCACCATCAGGAACATCATCAATAGATTGTAATTTTGGGATAGATAATTCTGTCTGGTGAGTTTCAGTAGAAGGGACAGAAGTGGGCGTTTGTTTAGAAGTATCATTACAAGCATCTTGATGGGAATTTAATGAAGGAACAAGACCAAATCAGGAAGTGGATCAATAAGCTAATCCGCCTCTACAACTATATGGTCAAGTCTACTGTGCCAAACATGAATGGAAACATTATTTACATAAGCATTTGAAACTAAATTCAGAACTTATGTACAAAGTACATATAGGTCTTGAACTTGATCGCCCCTGCCAATCATCTTCTTGGTTTTGGCTTCTTGAATAGTGAAATGATCGGGAAAGAAACTGATGGTGAGATGTGAGTCACATGTTAAAGCACTGACATATAACAAGTTGAACTTGAATTGTGGAACAAACAGAACATTTCGAAGCACAAGAGTTGAGCTTAATCTGACATCACCATATAGTCTCACCTGAATTTGTGTGTGATTTGGTAAAGTGATTGTTGGGTTTTGATATCCAATAAATCCGGGCGATGATGT
>CAIGRP010111239.1:0-17106 GCA_903798385.1 Fraxinus cuspidata
TTGTGACTTCTTTTGGTTTTGTTGAAAATACAGTTGATCAATGTATTTATCTTAAAACCAGTGGGATAAATTTTATTTATCTAGTCCTATATGTTGATGACATTTTACTTGCTAGCAGTGACTTGAGGTTACTTCATGGGACAAAGAAAATGTTATCTGCTAATTTTGAAATGAAAGATCTTGGAGAAACTACTTATGTGCTTGGCATTGAAATACATCGTGATATAAATCGGGTGTGTTAGGATTTTCTCAGAAGGCTTATATACGACGTGTTCTAGAAATGTTCAATAAACAGAAATGTGCACTTGGTGATGTACGTATCATAAAATGGGATAAGTTTAACAAAGCTCAATATCCAAGGAATGAGTTAGAAAGAGAATCTATGAAGATGATACCATATGCTCGTGCTATGGAGAGTTTGATGTTTGCTCAAGTTTGCAGTAAACCGGATATTGCTTATGCAATCAGTGTTCTCTATAGATTTCATTTGAATTCAGGGTAAGAGCACTGAAAAGTGGCTAAGAAAGTTATAAGACACTTAAAGAAAACTGAAAGTTACATGCTCACTTTCCAACTTTCAAATCACCTTGAGGTGGTAGGCTATTCAGACTCAAATTTTACTGGATGTCAAGATGATTTGAAATCAACCTCTAGTCATATTTTCATGTTGGCTGGTGGTGCTATCTCGTGGAAGAATGTTAAGCAGACTCTAGTGGCATCTTTTACTTTGCAGGCTAAATTTGTGGTATGTTATGGAGCTACAATTCAAGCCATTTAGTTATGGAATTTTATTTCTCGGCTGAAAGTTGTGGACTCCATCTCAAGGCCAATCACTATTTATTGTGATAATAGCGCAGCAGTGTTCTTTTCAAGAAACAATAAAAGTTCTAGTAGATCAAAACACATTGACATCAAATATTTGGTAGTTAGAGACAAAGTCAAGGAAGGACAGACGAAAATAGAGCACATTAATACATATGCAATGATTGTCCTTTGACTATGGGACTCGCTCTTAAAGTTTTTAAGACATGTTACTAATATGGGTATTGTGGAAACCTTTAATGTTTTTGGTTAGTGAAGAGTTATTTATGTAAGAGAACTACATTTTGGCTTGATCCCTTCACGGGATACGTAGGCAACCCATATGTTTTTCGAGTACAGCCCATTCCAATAATAAAATATATTTTCCCCTATCCATAAATTATTTTGAGCATGCATTTGACTTATGTCTTTTATTTTGATATTATTTTGATCTCGGGATATGACAATTAAAGTTATAAGATGAGTCTCTTTTAGAGACACGTGGCTTCATTTTGATTAGAAGCATTTTGAGGACTTATATGAATTAGCACAGTTTTTTTATCACATTTGGTGCTAAGTTCATACTGCATACTACTACATTGATTGGATGATGGGGATCTATGTCGATAAGGATGTTGGCATTTATAGCTTTGGAATGATCTTACATCGTTTGATTGGGGTAATGACTTTCATGTTCGATGTTAACATTCTTGTTGGACCAGATCATGTTGTATAACGTGTTATTATTGAAGCTATACTTGTGTGACCACCTATGTACTCTGACCGAAAGTTAAAAGATTTGTTTAATAGCAATCAAATATTTGCTAAGTGGGAGAATGCTAGAATAATTCTATTATGTGGGCTTCCATTTGATTGCGGATTTTACGGGTTAGATATATGATTTGCAATGATACTGTGATTATGTCCAATGTGTTAGTGATCACTTGGACTGTTATACACCTTACGGGCTATATTATTAAAATGTGATAATTTTAAGTATGTGGGTGGGAATTATGTAAACCCTTATTAGGGTTAGAGTCGTTAATGAGTCGACTTTATAATTTCCTATATAATGGCTAGGTCCCCTCTCTTCTTCATATTATTTTATTAGCTTGCCCCCATTGACGACTAATTATTTTTTAGGAGCAAGGAGATGGAGATCTAGTTGGTTATATGTATAAACAAAAAAATGTCTTTCGCGAGTATGATTTCAATATATCGATTAAAACATGTGATTCTTGTTCTTGGCATGATTATCGAATAATTACAACATGTTTGGCTTAACAGTGCGATTGCAAGGAATTATCCCATGTTATCCATTGTTATATTCAACAGATAAAATTATGTTTCCTTTTTTAAAGGAAATATTTATAAGCAATTTTATCATGTTTTTACAACCGACTTTGGTGGTACAATTTCAACTTATGAAGCTTATAGCGAGAACAAGAGACAAAAGACAAAGATGAAGAATGTGAAAAAGAAAATTGTTAAGAAGAATTGAAGACTTTCAAGGAATCAAGACTTATCTTCTTTTTCCTCTCCTCTTGCATCTATAATCCGGTTGATGTCTCATAATTCAAACATAGATTCTTTTCTTTCTTTAGCAATAAGATAAACTTTTAGTGACTAGGACGTAGATGAACTCTATTGTTATGAAGTTTTAATATACTTTCATGAATACGATGTTCAATATTTATTTATCTTGGATTATTGTTGTAGGCTTAAATGTTTACATTGCTTCATATCTTTCTTTTCAGGATCTTGTATGTAAAACTCGAGGTATGGTGTTGATTCAAAAATTGAAACCATGTTTATGTTTAAATAAAGAGAACAAATAGAAGCACATCAAAAATAGAAAAAACGAAAAAGAAAATAATGACATAAAGCATAGTAAATCCTATTGCAGTTGTAGGTAATGAAATCCAATTATTGTTGTGGTTAATGGGAACAAGAGATCCATGAGAAATTATATGGTTTCTTCGGTTGTAGAGAATTGATTGAGCATAACTTATCTAGAACTGGGGCAAGCAAACTCCCATTTGAGACATGTGTGATCAAGATATTCCAAAATGCCTTGCAATTCTTTAGGAGACCAAACAAAGATCCAAACACTCATACCTCGAGTGATACAACCCAGTTGAGGTTATATCCATCCATATACATTGAGGGACTCAACTAGGGAGTGGTTGGATACATTTCTATCTAACATACATGGAAAAGTGTTATGAGAAATTCTTGAATTAATTTTTCTCATCGGAAAGGATTACACATTTGAGGGACGAAATTATGACATTTGCTTAGCATGATTCAGAGTGCTATTATGCGAAGTGGGAAATATACAAAGAATTGTTTTTAAACTGTCCACAAAGCAATCCACAAAATTGCTCTAGGTCTAATATTTCTACATTGGGCAAAATATAACTACTAGGGCCGTCATCGACATTGCTTGCGATGGGTCAATCACCAAACAGATAACAGATCTGGTATATGAAAATTTGACAAATAGTAGTGTATTGGGGTAACAAATAGTGAAGCAGGAAGAAAGTTGCTTGAGTCTACGAGAATGACACATTAACAATGATATTGACTCAACTTGTAGCACTAACCAAGAAAGTTGAAAGTATTGCAGTTAACCATTTTATGAATGTAGTTCAAACATCTGGGCTGAAGTGTAACTTTTGTAGAAAAAATCATGAAAACTATAGATTGCAATGTCGGAAGTCCATTTGCTAATTTAGCTAAAGAAATAAACTATGTGCAAAACTTTTAGAGCTAGTAGAATAATCCTTACTCAACACATACAATTTTGAGTTGGCAAAACCATCAAAAAATTCATATGATAATGTACCACAACACAATAAGCCCCCTGGTTTTTAGCAGTAAGAAAAGAAAGCTCCATGGGAAGAAGCGTTGTGTTTAATGGCAGAGATTATAACTCAGTTTATGCAAAAGACTGAGACAGACTTTTAAATTCAATGTGGCTCGAAAAAAAAAATTGGAAAATTAAATTAGCTATGGTGATATTAGAAAGGCAACCACAGAATCTTCTTAGTAACACCGAGGTTAACCTAAATGATCATGTAAAGGCTATTACGTACTGGTTCAAGCTACCCAAAATACATTTATACCTTCCACAAACAAGAAACAATTAGAAAGTTCTGAACGAAATCATGAAAGTGGTGAAGAAAAAGAGTCGAAACTCCAAAGATTAAGGAAATCACTCCTTCCAGAGTATACATGCCTCCTATTTATTTTTATCGAGAATAAAAAAGCACAATTTGGATAGACAGTTTGCAAAATTCCTAGAAGTCCTTAAAAAGTTATATATAACCTACTATTTGCACATATGCTGGCACATATCCCCAGCTATGTGAAGTCCATAAAAGAAATACCTACATATAAAAGAAAGTTTGAGGATCAAGGAACTGTAATGTTGAATGAAGAATACAACTAATCTTGTAAAATAAGCTGCCTCCTAAACTTAAAGACCATAGAGCTCTAAAATCCCTCGTACTCATGGTGATTTCACTTTTGATAGCATTTTGTTTGACTTAGGTGCAGACATTAACTTGATGTCCATATCTATTTCTAGAAATTATGTTTAGGTTAGACCAAAACAACAATAATTTCTTTATAGTTGGTTGATCATTCTATGAAGACTTAAAAGAAATTATAGAAGATGTAATAGTAAAAGTGGACAAATTGATCTTCCCTACTGATTTGAGACCCTTGGAGGAAGATTGGCTTTGTTGACGATAAAAATCGGATCAAGTGATTTTATTGATAAAACAATTACAATCGAAGATCAAATATAAATACAATCAACAAATTTTCTCACCTCACTATGAGTTTTACCTCCTAAATTCGCTAGTCTAGATGTTTAAACTAGAATAAGAGGAGAAATTGCTATTTAGGAGGAGGATATTTAAGTTGCGTGCTTTCTTCTTCAATTGAGGGGATATTTATATATTTCCTTCCAAGCGTTGCAATAATATGGTCATTTTGGAGAGGGTGACGGTGAATTCTTAGTAAACACCTCATAATTACTTTAGTTAAACAATCACTCTTTACCCACTTTGCCCACGTGCCCTATTGATAACTTGTAACCAGCCTAAATATGGAGGACTATCCGTCATTTTTATGAGAGCCTTTGCTTCATTTCTTTTGTTTGTATTTAACTTTGTTCGCGGATTGACCCTTCGAGGGCTAACAAATAGTCCCCCAAGTCCAGTTTTATTATTTATATTAAATTTAGGACTTTTTCAGTTCTATCATTCTGAAGTTACGAACTTCCTTGATGAGTTGTCTTGAATGTCGTACTTTGCAATTTATGCACAGGACAAATGGAACATTGCTAACATTAATGGAGTCTTTCATTGTCGACTTCTGCATGGTTACAAGTGACACTTTTTACCTATTACCACTTTTACACATAATATTAACCGTTCATCATGTATCCTTTTATATTTGACGATCAAGTTTGTATGTCGTTTTAGATGAATGAATTCTTTGGGATTCTTAAGTTGCAATAGGCTCCTTCTAACGCTATATATATATATATATACGTGCTATGTTATTATCTATTTCCATTTTTCTTGACTATAGAATGTGTTTTTATATTTTGTTTGTTGTTGATTCGGCGGGAAAATTCCTATCCCAATGGATTCTCTTTGTGTCACAATCACTTTTCCATCTTCTCTATTGATTCCTCTATATTTTCCTAATGTGTTACCCTTAAATCTTACATTACTAACTCATATGACCAAAGAGTTCCAGAATTACCCTAATGTTCATCTTGCCATACTATAAATATACGTCTACAATTATAATTTCGCCACGTGTGGTTCAATAGTTGGGATAAGGACACATGATTCTTATATCCGCCTGAACCATTGAGGCCATGATTGTTTCCATTTAAGTATTCATATCGTTCTTGCCAGCTTATTGTATCTTCCTCATTTATGCATCAACGAAGAGTCACTATGCAAGACATAGTTCCAGATATTGTGATAAACATTCATGCATTTCCTTTCTCACAAAAAAAGTCAAATTCTCAAGGAAGCTTTGGGCAAAGGGATCTGAATTTATTCTTCATCTCTATCTCATACTTTAACTCTAGGAACCTTTAAGGGGATGAGGATTGTGTAAGATGATTTAATTTGTGGAATATGCTTTCCGTAGTAGTTCTTACTTCGCATAGCAAGTATTGTGACTTGTAGTTCTTACTTCGCATATCAAGTTTTTTGGCTATGTAATAGATATAGCTTGTAGGTACTATTTGCTTTGTAGCTTTCTTTTTGATTAATAAAGTACTTTATTCCTCTTGCAGAATTTATATCCACTTCTACTGGTACTATGGCCTATATCCCATGTGCTAGGGAAAAGGGGTTTCTCTAGTGATGGGTTTTGTAGTGGTTCAGTATGCCCATAAGATTTGTAGTAACTCATCCGACCGTAATTCCTTTGCCGCATCGAGCTTCCTTTTTAGGATGTTCTTCAATGTTTTATTGACATCTTTCATTTTCCCATTGGTTGTGGATAATATATAGAATGGAAAAATATATACGAATACCCAACTCATCGAATATTGCTTTCATTTTCTTCCCTTGAAAATGTATTCTGTTCTCTTTATTGAGTTAGGTATTCAGAAATTGGCATGTAATGGTTTTTTTTATATGAACTTACAAGTGTTAGCCTCAATTTTCACAAGGGGTTCAACTTCTACCAATTTAGTAAAATAATCCATTGCCATTATCATATACATCATATTGGATCTTCCCTTGGGTAGGGGTCCTGCGAAGTCAATTCTCCACTTGGCAAAAGGCCAGTAGCCACTGTTGGGTACCAACTCTTGGAAGGGTTGTCAAGGAATTTATGCTTTTTGTGCGAGGGAGTTTCCACGGCATGATTACCACATACTTTTTCATGTATTTCTTTCATTACGTACATTGCTTCATCCTTACTTATGCATCTGAGCAAAGTGAGTGCATACCTTTGCTTAAATAGGATGTCACTTTGCAGCATGTATCTAGCAGCTTTTATTCGTAGTTTTTGTGCCGACTTCTTATCCTCGAGTAGTGTTTTATTTCTTAAATAGGAGACAAAGTTTTGCATCCATAACGTCTTGTCTTGTATCCGTAAGATTTCTTCTTTTTCTTGGCCCACTGATGATTTCGAGAGCAATTCCATAGGAACATTTTTAACAACTCTACATAATTCGAACTTGCCAACTTTGATAAACATCTGCATGTTCATCTTCCTCTCTAAGAATTTGGACAAGTTTAAACTTGTTAAAGCACTGAAGCAATTTTGTGATTTTAGTAAAGTGCATCTATTGCTTTATCTTTGGCAATACACGTACCATTTATTTGGTTTACTACCAATTAAAAGTCACTTTTTATTTTAATGTTCCGTACCTACATTTCTTTCGTGGCCCGCTAATAATGCCTCTATTAAGCCATGTTATTAGTTACCTTAAATGTGAATCTTAATGTGCAATACAATTTGTGTTCTTCTGGGCTTGTTAATGTTATGCTTGCTGCAAGCCAGTATTTTATGATGAACCATCCACCGACAATTTCTACGTATCCGATTTGGTCTCTTCTTTTGGAATTGGGATCAGTCCCTATCATGTCCGCATGTTTCCAAGCAAACATATCTAGGTTTGTAGTTAGAAAGTTTTTTAGCAAGCTTTTCTTATAACACATTTGTACATAGAAAGACATCATTTGGTATATGTGTTTCATCAGCCATGTATGATGGCTATATTTTTAGACATGGTAGAAAAGTTTATTGAGGTGTTCATAAATTATTTCAGTTCTAAGGTCTTCATTTGACGATTGCTTAAAAAATAAGGCTCTAGTCTTACATTGTTACGAAGAAACAAATTTGGTAATTAAATGGTATACAATGCTACTTTATGGTTCAAGATGGATCATACTTGGGCACTGAATTTCGGCTAAATAGATTGAAGCTCAGAGGTTAAAAATTCAGGTTATAGATAAGTTTCTTTATTCAATTCAAGCAAGAGAGTGTGCAATTTTCTTTGACATGCAAGATTTTGCTGATTCATAAAGAACTTCTCAAAGATCACTAAACTACATGTAATTTCCTTAAGAGGGATATTCCCTTTAATTTTTCTAACGAGTGTCTAATATCTTTCAACATGCTAAAAGAAATATTGATTAGAACACCTCTAATAGTTGCTTAAAATTGGACCTTGACATTTGAATTGATGTGCGATGCCATTGACTATGCAGTAGGAATAGTATTAAGGTAGAGACATAATAAGATCCTTCAAGTCATATATTATGCAACTCAAACTTCGACAGATATACAATTGAACTATGCGACCAATGAAAAAGAGTTACTAACTGTTGTATTTACCTTTGAAAAATTCATATCATACCTCATAGGGTCAAAGATAATCATCACACGACTTTAAAATATCATTTTTCGAGAAGGATGCAAAACCAAGATTGATCCAATGGATTCTGTTACTACAAAAGTTTGATCTAGAGATACGGGGATAAGGAAGGAAGTGAAAATATAGTAGCTAACTATCTATGAAGGCTTGAGTTGACAAATCACATGGATAGTTCAGATTTAATGATTTTCAAATGAGTAAAATTTTAAGCCATCTATAGCCTTGTGATTGAAGACATAGTAAATTATTTTTTAGTGAGCCATGCGATTCGTTCTTAATATAGTAATTACCAAAAGAAGTTTTATCAACGTTGAAATATTATTTCTATTAAGATCCTATTTTATACAGGAGTGGGCCAGAGGAGATACTGTAGATTTTGGAGCATTTCCATTCATAATCATATTGGGGCACTTTGGATCATTGAAAATATTTGAAAGAAATGTTGCCATTATGCTTCTATTGGCCTTCTCTATTCAAAGATGAACATCGGGATGTGCAAAATTGTGACAGGTGCCAACGTATGAGAAATATCTCGACAATGAAATGAAATACCTTTGAATTCCGTTCTTGAGGTTGAACTTTTTGATGTGTAGGAGATATATTTCATAGGGCCAATCATATCTTCTTTCACAAATTCGTATGTGCTAGTAGTGGTGGATTATGTATCAAAATAGATTGAAATGGCTAAGCCTTTTAATGATTCTCAGGTGGTGATTGACTTTTTGAAGAAGAACATTTTTACGTGTGTGGCATCCCTATACCATTATTAGTGATGGAGAAAAGCACTTTGACAACCAACAGTCTGAAACTCTTTTGTCTAAGTATGGTGTCAAATATTATGTTGCTACTCCTTGTTATCCTCAAACTAGTGGCAAAGTTGAGGTCTCTAATTGGGAGTTGAAGATGATTCTTGATATGACAGTGAATGTTTCATAATTTTTTTGTCCAAATATACTATGGGCATATCGTCTCGTATTTATAACTAATGTAGACAAGTCACCATATCGGTTTGTTATTTTGAAAGGCTTGTCTTTTTTTGGTTTAGGTGGAGCATCGAGCTTATTTGAGAGTTAAGAAGTTGAATTATGATATTCAAGTTACTAGAGATAAGAAGTTGTTACAATTGAAAAAATGGATGAGTTTTACTTGGATACATTATGCGAACGTGCGTAGCAATTGTAGCTATGGAACCTACAACAAATTAAATCAAACACAAGAAAGCCAAGAATCAACGTTTCAAAGAAAGCTAGACCTGATAAATTATTGAACCAGAAAATCAAGACATTTGCAACAATATCTTTACTCATTGATCATAAAATTTATGAACCTTACTTGAATTGTTGAATAGAATTTAATTCTTGATAAGTTTGGAAATAATTTGATGAAGAGCGAGAAGAAAGTAATATGTCTCGTAATAATGTCTCAAATTGTGTTTTTTCACAATAAATGGATGAGTCCTATTTATATGGATAAAATCTAATTAAAAACGTTATTAATAGTCTAAATATCTAGAATTACCATAAAACTAGAGTTTTAGCTAAATAAATATTCTTTCCTAAAAAATGAAAAATTCGTTGTAGAACTTGTGCTATGCGGCCACATAGTGTTGGAACATGCAGTCGCATAGTTCATAAAAATTCCTATCCTTTAATTCTCGGTATAGAGGCATGTAGTTGTATGCTTTGGTGCACTATGCGGTCGCATAGTTGACTCTCGTAGCTCCGATGTCCTTTGCTTGAACCAAGTTAATCCATCTTGTTCCTTCTTCCATGCTCGATATGAAACTTGTCCTTTTACTTGTTGTGATCGAAGTTTCATCAACCCTAGCTTGAACAAGTAACCCCAACTTCTTTGACTTTCTTTGCTTGTGATCTCGTCATTGGTCCTTCCTTCACAATCAACAGATCCTTGTTCTTGCTAACTCTCTACCATGGTTCTCATCATTCCTTCCATCTTCAAAAAGATTCGTCCCTAAATCTCCATCTGCATCAAACAAGGAAAGATAATAAACATTGAAAGTAGCAGAAATGTTATACTCACTTGGAAGGTCCAACTTATAGGCAGTCATTAATCTTTTCAGGTAGTTGGAATGGTTTATCACCACTCTGTTGCAACTTTGACTTCATTTGAACCAAGAAATGTTTATTTCTCATATGCACCCAAACCCAAACTCCTGATTTAAATGTAAAGCGCTTTCGTCTCTTATTTGCTTGAGAAACATAATGCTCATTTTCTTCTCAATCTGGCACCGTACCTTCTCATGGAGGGATCTTACCAACTCAGCCTTCTTCTTTTCATCTAAGCTAACTCTCTCGTCAACAGGTAAAAAAATTAAATTCAAAGGTGTTAGTGGATTAAAATCATAAACAATTTCAAATGAAGTATAATAAGTAGTATATTACATTGCCCTATTATATGGAAATTCTATGAATGACAAGCAATCCTCCCAACTCTTCAAGTTCTTATTGAATATAGTGTGCAATAGTTGTATCATAGTTCTATTAACAACCTTAGTTTGCCCATCCATTTGTGGGTGACAAGTTGTAGAAAATAATAGCTTAGTTCCTAACTTACCCCACAAAACCTTCCAAAATGACTAAGGAAGTCAATATCCCTATTCGATACAATACTCCTAGGTACCCTATATAAGCGCACTACTTCCTTAAAGAATAAATTCGCAATATTGGTAGCATCATTAGTTTTATGACATGGAATGAAATGCATCATCTTAATAAATCTATCTACTACCACAAATACAAAATCTCTTCCTTTCTTAGTCCTAGGTAAACATGAAGTCCATAGACACATCAACCTAAGGTTCACTAGAAACAGGTAATGTCATATACAAACCTTGAAGTAAAATTTAGCATTTTTAAAAGTGATGAATCTATTATAAACCTCATCAATATCAACTTTCATCTTATGCCAATAGAAGTATTTATTTAGCATATCCAAAGCTTCTTAATCCTAAAGTGACCCATTAAACTTCCACTACATGCTTCACGTACTAACCATTCTCTCATTGAACACCTATGTACACATAATTTATTCTCCCAAAATAAATATACATCATACCTAAAGAATCTATCTATTGCATCTTCGTCAAATGATTCATATATATTAGAAAAGTTCGGGTCATTAGTGTACATGTCCTTAACTTATTTAAATCCTAGCAATGGCACCTAAAGAAGTTAGAAGTACATACCTCCTAGACAATGCATCCGTTACCACATTTTAGTGACCTTGTTTGTACCGAATAACCTATGGAATTGTCTCGATGAAATCCATCCACCTTACATGCCTCTTGTTTAGTTTACCTTGACCCTTTCAATGTTTCAATGACTCATGATCGGTGTGAATCATGAACTCCCTTGGCCATAGGTAGTGCTGCCATGTCTCTAAAGCTTGAACCAGTGCATAAAACTCCTTGTTATAGGTAGGATAGTTGGGAGTTGTTCCACTTAACTTTTCAATAAAGTAAGCTATTGGCCTTTGTTCCTACATTAAGACAGCTCCAATACCTTTTTTTGAGGCATCACATTTAATCTCAAAAATATTGTTAAAGTTAGGTAGTGATAAATTAGATGTATTACACAACATATCCTTAATAGTACTAAAAGCATGTTCTTATTCAATGCCCTAATGAAATCCTATATTTTGCTTTACAATCTTCGTGAGTGGTATAACAAGTGTACTAAAATCTTTAACAAAATGCCAAAATGCCTATGAAAGCTAGTTAAACCATAAAAACTTCTTACCTTAGTTATACTTTTAGGTGTTGGCCACTCCTTGATAGCTTTTATTTTCTCCTCATCCACATCAATACCCTTTGCACTAACAACATAACCAAGAAAAATAACTCCTCAATGCAAAAGTTAGCATAAAGTTATTCTCGTCTTTTGACCACAAGCACACATCTTAAATGTCCTATATGTTCATTTAAATCCTTACTATATACTAAGATATCATCAAAGTAAACTAATACGAATTTACCTATATATGCACACAAGATATGGTTCATTAATCTCATAAACATGTTAAGTGCATTAGTAAGTCCAAATGACATGACTAACCACTCATATAAATCATACTTAGTCTTAAAAACAGTTTTCCACTCACCTACATCTCTTATCCTAATTTGATTATATCTACTTTTACGATCTTTTCTACTAAACATGCAAGATATATGTAATTCATCTAACATATCATCTAACCTAGGTATAAGATGATGATATTTTACTTTTATGTTCGTTCGACAATCTACGCACATCCTCCAATACCCATCTTTCTTCGGTACAAGTAGCACGGCGTACACATGGACTCATACTTTCTCTCACATACCCTTTGCTCATCAATATTTTCACTTGCCTTTGAAATTCCTTGTTCTCCTCGGGATTTCTTAGATAAACCGGCTTGTTTGGAGTGACAGATCCAATGGGAGAATGGATAAAAAAAGACCGAATAATCATTCTATGATGAAAATAGTACGAAGTCAACTTGATGCTCAATGCCTCGAATTGGTGGTAACCTAATAGGCATGTCCTCTGGGAACAAGTATTCGAATTTCTGCAACAAAGAAGTAGCCAAACTNTGATGCTCAATGCCTCGAATTGGTGGTAACCTAATAGGCATGTCCTCTGGGAACAAGTATTCGAATTTCTGCAACAAAGAAGTAGCCAAACTAAGGAGGGGTGTTTTGGATTCCTCAAAGTTGAGGAGTAATTCCTTATAAATCAATAAGATCATATGTCAGTTCTCAACTACTGCGCTCTTAGACTCACTCCCTTTTGCGAATAAATTTACTTTCGATTTTTCTCTCATCTCACAAGACTTTTTCTCTTTAATCTCTTTTAGTTCTACTCTTTTTTTCACAATTATCCTCCTCAATTTTTCCTCTCTTGCTTTCTTGTTGTGAAAGATCAACCCCACTCTCATTTTCTCACAGTATTTTTTCTTCTTCACTCTTCAATTTTAGTTGATCTTCATAAGCACAAAACTTGTGCTAATGTTAACGGCGTAAGATTAATAGACTTCCCATCTTTAGTAAAGTTGTATATCTTTTTGTATTATAATGCATCACCTTCCTATCATATTGTTATAGCTTCCCCAATAAAATATGTCTTGTATGCATAGAAATTACATCACATATCACTTCATGTTGATATCTTCCAATTGAGAAACTCACCAACACTTGCCTATTTACCTTAACCTCTCCACATTCATTCAACCATTGCAATTTATAAGGCTTATTATGTTTTATCATAGTTAACCCATATTTCTCAACAAGTGTAGTGTTAACCACATTGGTACAACTACCCTCATCAATAATTATACTACATATCTTGTTGTTGAGGTGACATCTCGTATGAAATATGTTCTCCCTTTGTTGCTCTAAGTCATCCACTTTGATTTGAGCACTTAGAGCTCGTCATGTAACAAATAGCTCTCATACTGCATACTCCACTTTCTCACTATCACTAGAATCTTCTAATTGCGGCATGTCATCATAATCAACATCACTATCACTCACCACTTCTCCATTGTCTCACAAGATCATCGCCCTTTTGTTTGGAAATTGAGAAGCAATGTGTCCCGATCCCAAGCACCTAAAGCATATGATATCCCGATTCCTTGGGGATTAGGATTCTGCCTTGGGTGTAGCTTTGCTAACAACTACTTCTCTTCCCTTGGATAGCTTAGTTCTACCTTTTGAAACAGCTTCATCACCTTTATTATTATCCCACTTTGGTTTCCAAGAAGAGTTAGATCCTGAAAAGCCCAATGGGTATCTAACTGTTCTGATTTTTGAATGGTTTGAATAGGGAGATAGCTAATGTTGTAGAATTATACATTATGTAAAGTTCGAAGACATGCTATATATAACTATGAAGGTGGAGAGGCAGTTGAAGAGAAATAGGTCATGGTGGCTTTTCGACTCCCCCCCAAAATTCACTCTAATCATGGAAATCTCCATCTCCGTGTGATAATCCTCCACACTTCTAGATCCTTGATAAAGGCTTTGTAATTTTTTATAAAGATCCCCATAGTAATGATTAGGAACAAACTTCTTCCTCATGATAGCTTTCAAATCTCCCTATGTTACAAAAGCCTCTCATGATTCCTCCTCCTATATGTTGCTATTTGATCCCACCAAATGATAGCATAATCAATAACTCAATGATAACAAGTTTTACCTTTTTCTCCTCTGAATAGTTATGGCAATCAAATATAAGCTCTATCTTCTTTTCCCACTTCAAATTTGCCTCGGGATCGTTTTTTGCATTTGAATGAAAGAATTGTCATTTTAATATTGACCATACTCCTATGAACTCTATCTCCAACATAATCTCTAGCCATCTTATCATGCACATCTTCTCTATTCCTCATTCTTCCTATTTCAGCCTTCACTATTACATCATCATCAATTCTACTACCCGCTTCATTTTCACCACTAATATCCGCTCTAGGATTACGTCTACTTTGCCTCCTTATGTTAGGAACTTCCATAGGTTGTTCCCTACGCAAACTAGCAAGCAATGTGTCTGTTCCATCCACGTCTCTGCCTATCCTTTCTATCTCACTTATCACCAAACAACCTTTCAAATCATCGTATCATCTCCTCCGTCATAATGACTTGACTATTCTTCCCGCTTGAAGTAGAATCGTCTATGTCAGACATCCTAAATCTGAAATAATATTTGTCAATTGCGTGTCACTTAATTTGGTTTTTCCTTCTACTAGTCTCACCAATATGCCTTTTTCTCACTCAATACTTCATTGCAAAGTGTTTCAAAGAATTAATTCGATCTCAATAAAAAGTTCAACCCTTTTGGAGTTCAAACAAAGTATTTGATAGCTCAAGAATAACTAACCAAGAGGGGGTAAATTTGTTTCTAAAACTTTTTTTGAAGAATTAGTCTAAATTCAAAGAAGTAAAGACTGAATAGATCAATTCAAATAATAAGCGCAAATATGAAAAGGTTATTGAAACGGAGAGAGAATGCAAACAATATAACTATGGAGGTTCAATCCAAAGCAATGATCTTTGTCCTCCATTACCAAGCTATTCAGCACGAGCAATGTTTTTTTATCGTGTTGATTGACTTATGGCGCAATCCAACCCTTTACAATGCTTTTGGTGAATTATACCTCAACATAATCCACTACTGAGTTTTAACGAGACCTCAATATGACCCACACTATTGAACTTCATGGGACCTCAATATGACCCACACGTGACTTACAACAAGGAGTACCGATCTTTATACAATGTTGATCTTTACGGGACTTTGACACGGCCCACAATTTATGAAAGTGATTTTACAATGAAATTCCTCTATTGATAAATAATACAAACAAGTTAAGTACTAAGAGAGGCTAATACTTCAATGAATAGTAATAAATGATAGTTCAAGTGTTAGATGAAAAACTTTGATATATATAATAATTAGAAATTTGATTTAATCAATTAAAATTTTTCAATGAGAGGAAGAAGAAGAAATAAGTGCAATATAATTTCAAAAATATTCTTCAAAATATGTCTCTCTTTTATGAGTTATAGAAATAAGTTAACTACAGAAAGAGAGATGAAAACATTTGATGAAGATGATGATTAAAGAGTTTGAATCAATCAAAGTTTTTGATATGAAGAACTAAATGGAATGAATGCAAAAGTAAGCTTAAAGAAATCTTTTAAAAAATATCTCACTTTGATACTCTTAGAGAACGTACTTTGAATACAAGAAGTAGAGGTATTTATAGAGTTCAAATCGTCAAAAAAATCTGGACGTTGTGATGACCGTGTCTGGTCAATTGCCTCTTGTTCGGATGACCAATATAGCCATTTGTACAGAAAAATTAGAGGCCAGAACAGTCAAATTGTGGACAGTTGAAAATTTTCGATCGACCGCCTCTTTCGATTGGTCGATTGTCGGGCAGTTCGGCATTTTTCACGTTTTGCTCCCTTTTGTTCCGATTTGAAGATTTTGAAAAGTATGGAATTTTGGAGAGTATTTTTAACTAACCTCTTAAGATAAAAAATGTTTTACAAGTCCAATCATTTTTAAAAGTCATTTTTTCATTTGATCAAATCATTGTATTCAAATGATTTTTAATACACAAAATTGTTTCTAATGTATAGAAGGATCTTGAGCTTATGCGTTCATTGCCAAATATCAAAGTGTTACTACCTTTACATTTTATCTAAGAAATCAAGTCTTTGATCTTACTACGAAGTTTGGTTCTTAAGCTCTTGAATATGTGACTTCGATCTTGACTTCCTTCACGAGTCCGATTTGTGATGATAGCTTTTAATCTTTTGACGACCATCGATCAATTTTCCATCGCATGCTTTGAAAAACTATAATCACTTGAATTTGACTTGTTAGTAATAATATTAGTGTGTTTGTTATAATAAAAAATTTAAGGTTATAATCAACCATAGGTCAACAATTTCTACCTTTTTGATTATGACAAATAAGATGATTTGCAAAATAATATTAAACAATTGATAAGGAATCTAATTCTTAAATTTTGTATGTAATCCATGTATTCCCCCCCTATCTTTTACAAACCAATACCCATTCATTTTAAATCATATATTTATCAATTCATGCATTTTGATCATATCCTTCTATCATCACATTCTCATCAATCATATCATCTCATATATTTTCTCCATTTTGTCATAAACAAAAAGAAATAGCATTTAAGATCAAAACATGATCATAGAAAACAATAAAAGATTCCCCCTTTTAATGATTTTCAAATCTATCTTACTCAATTTTCCCTTTAGCATAAACAAAAAAGGTAGTACATATGAGAGGAAGAGTATGTCATATATGATCAAAACTGTAAATCAACCATAGAAAATAATAATA
>CAIGRP010111262.1:0-21577 GCA_903798385.1 Fraxinus cuspidata
CAATCTCAGGTGTTAGGGTGTCCCTGCCATACTTAATTGCATTCTTAATCTCTCTATATGAATCAAGCATATAATTTAGCAAACCAATGGCCTTATACGTATCAAACACTTTCTCATTACAATTAATGACGTCTTTAACCAACTTATTAAAAACATCCAAATTGTCATCAAGATCCTTTGAAGGATCCATTTTAAAGTTGAAAAATTTTTCAAGCAGGTACAACTTATTAGGAGTAGACTTAAGCAAATACAAGTCCTCTAACTTTTGCCAAAGTTCTTTAGTGGAATCAATTTTTCCAACTTTTCTCAAAACGGTGTTGGATATGTGTAAAATAATTGAAGTGTAAGCAAGTTCATCATATTCTTTCTTTTGTGTCTGTTAAATTTGTAGGATATTTGCCATATATGGCCTTTGAAATTTTTTTGAACCAAAATCCCCTTCATCTTTTGTTGTCAAATTGAAAAGTCTCATTTCCCATTGAAAATTCCAATTTCGAAATGTGAAGACATTTTGAAAAAAAAAAAGAACAACCANGCCTTTGAAATTTTTTTGAACCAAAATCCCCTTCATCTTTTGTTGTCAAATTGAAAAGTCTCATTTCCCATTGAAAATTCCAATTTCGAAATGTGAAGACATTTTGAAAAAAAAAAAGAACAACCAAAATGCACAAATAGGTCACACAAAGTAATCCTAATGCAACAATATACACCAATCTAGATTCTCATGATTTCGTAAGATTCACGATCTAAGATCTAGGGAATGTTCGAATGGGTCAAGTCCAGGTGTTCTAATAGGATAATCAATGCACACTAAGATATGCTAACAAAAAATTCAAATTTCCATTCAATGCAATCCCACATAGTGACTAAACAATAGTCACAGCACAAAAGCAATTATCATTTTGCATTCAAATTCAACACTTCAAAAAAGAGCAATTAATTCCTAAATTTCTAGCACAAACAATGGTTAACCCTTCAAGGTAACTCCAATCATAATGTCACCCCACACGATGACACGCTAATGCTGAAATTTAAATATGATAAGCCAATTTATCAGAGCGAACCTAGTCTGTAAATTACGAGAGATGCGAATTTATTGCTTTAGGGCCGCGATTTGTGGCCTAAAGTAATTCAGTAAATGTGTGGTAGTTTCGACCGTCAACCCACCAAGGGCAAAATCATTCAACTTTTTCTGCGTAACCTGAAACACAAAATCAAAAAATTTCAGTACGTTCAGAAAATCAAAATAAACACACTGCCTAAAGAAACCGTAGCTTGAAATTGTCCAACGCACCTTCGTCGGATAACCACGTACCGCCGGTCACTGACGGCTGTCACTTTCATGCGCCGGACAGGCAGGTGCCCCTCGCCCTGTTGAACACGGCGGTGAGAAATTTTTAAGAGATTAAGTTTAAATTTTCAATTTTCAGATATTTTTGAATTTTATTTATAAATAAATTAATTAAACATATATTTTATTAATTATATATATTAAGGTCACAATTCTATATAATTTGGTCACAAATTCAATATAATTGGTCACATATTATTTATTGGTTATAAATCACAAATTTTATGTCACAAATTATTTTATGGTCACAATTCAAAAAAATTATAGGTCACAATTCGTTCATCCGTCACAAATCAGAAAATTTATAATTCACAAATTATTTTTCGGTCATAAATCATAAATTTTATAGGTAAAAAATTATTTTACATTTACATTTCCAAAATTTTATATGTCACATTTTGTTTATATGTCAAAAATTATTTTACGGTCACAAATCCAAAATTTTATAGGTCACAATTTGTTTATTGATCACAAATCAAATAAAAAATTGAAAAGTCACAAATCAGAAATTTTGTAGGTCAAAAATTATTTCGAGATCACAAATTAAATATTTTGTAAGTCACAATTTACTTCATTGGTTACGGATCAAAAAATTATATATATCACAGTTTATGAATCTCATATTTTCAAATTCTTGGTCACAAATTATTTTTTAGTCATAAATTATCAAAATTTAAGGTCACAGATTAATAATGACTCACAATGAACCAAATAGTCGGTCACATACACCACACATCTTACTCCGTCTTGATCCTCCACCTAGACTTGGTCACAAATCAACCAAATAATTGGTCACAACAACGGGTCACAGATGACTAGATAAGTACTCACATACACCAAAGTAATAGTCACATACCACCGCCACAAACACTACCACCACTGCCATATGCGACCACCCTCACGCCGCCACAACTGTAATAGCACCACTACCACAAACACCACAACACCACCACCAGCAGAAACGCACCACCATTACTGCCAGAAAACTCACCACCACCAACAGACGCTCTACCACCACGCCACAAAAGTACCATCACTATTTTACAACCCCCAACAACTATCTGCACCGCTAAACAACCCGCACCCAACCACCGCACACCACGACCGTACCCAAACCAACCACCTCTCACAGTACCACGCTAAACCACAACCTCACTCACCACCGCGCATAGCTCTATCGAACTACCATTACACATCACCGCATAAAAAAAAAGAATGGCAGCGCCGACAACTGCATGTACAAGGGAGATGAAGCGGTGCTCTTCGCTGCACAGCGAAGCTCGGAGATGAAGCGACGCTCGCTATTGCACAGGCGAAGGAGATGAAGCGACGGTCGGCGAACTGAACCCTATTTCTCACCACTCTCCATCTTTCTGTGCATTTCATGTGGTTCGGTTAGGTTCTCAGCTATGGTCTTCAACGACGTAGACGGAACTCATAGAAAGAGGGAGACGTGAGAGAGAGGATGGGAGAAGAAGGAGAGTGGAGAGAGAGAGAGAGAGAGATTTAGGTTTTGAAAATGGTAGTGGGGATGAATTGAGTGAGGTGGAAATAATTTAGGGGTTGTTTTTTTTGTATTTCAGTTTTGTGTTTTGAGTTTTGAATTCATTTTGTGTTTTGTGTTTTGAGTATCCATTTTGAGATTTTTGAAAATGTATTCTTTTTGCCATTTTGAAAAACACTCAAAATGACAAATTTGTCGTTTTAGATTTTTTTTACAAATTTTTAACTTGTTTTCAAAAATGCGTTTTCGAAAATGGGAAAGAGAACGCGTTTTCACTGTTTTGGAAAATCGAAAACAGAAAACAGTTTGAAAATGGTAAAGAGAACAAGCCCTTAGGGTTTGAAATTGTGTAGCAAAACATATGAGATTTGAAATAGTAAACTAGACCTCTGATTTATGAAATGTGATCTCTGAATGTCTGAGTTCGTGTAAATTTGCACTACATATAAACCCAACCCAGGCCCAGTACATAACCAATATAAACTACCTAACTCAAAAGCCAATCTCAAGAGCCCAATTCAATAGTCCAATTACTCAACTCAATTCCCTACCAAATTCAAAAATTGGCCCACATCATACCAGTCCAATCTCCCCTAACCTTTATCCTCTCCAGCGTTATGGTTGCTTTTTGCCATCACCACCAACACACATCCAGCCATGTATATTTGACCGACACCACAATCTCACTAAATTATCACCTCGTCATCTACAAAACCCGTCACCTGCCACCGCTTTTAGCTCATCTGTAACTTCGGCTTCTTATCACAATAGCAATCGAACAATATTTCTGCAGAAGGACAGGGTACTTTACGCTACCATCGCTTGCATCCATACCTTTGAATTTTAGAGTTTTGGATATCTTCTAGTCTACTATTTGCATTTTTCCACAGTTATTTTTGACACTAAAGCTCGGAAAGGCCTCATAGGTGTTATTGGACAAAGGGACAACATTTGGGAGACAATTTCATCCACAAAGCTGATTGTATATTTATTGTGGACAACCAGTTGCTTAGTTTGACTCTTTTTCGCCTCATATGCTACCTCATGTTGCCACCATTTTCTTCAGACCGCCACTACACCGCGCCCCCCGGCACTTTCATTTTTGGTTGGCTCTCCAGTAAGGATTTATTTCTGCTTTTTTATATTGAACTTCTATTTAAGTAAGTTTAGTTTTACTTAAGTTGATTTAGTTTTAGCTCCGGTTTACATACAAAAAAAAACAAAGGTATTGGAACACCACTTTTAACATTCATCCTTGACGTCACCTCATAACACATTTCTAAACTAATCATAGCATAATGAATCTTGAAGAACTTAACCAATCTTATGATGCCCTGTTTCAACAAGTCACAAATCTTTCATCTGATACGTCTTTAGTGAAATCGGATCTTACTGAGCTTAAAACTCTTCTCCAAAACCTTACTGATCAAACTGGGCAATCATCTCTAGACTCGGGTAAACGTCATATAGACGATTTATTCGATTCCTCCACTGTAGGTCAAAACGTCCACGAATCACCCATTAGTATTCCCGACGGCATACTACCTAATCCACACAATCTTGGTCCTAGACAATGCCTCCTATCTATACCTTCATGACCCAATTGTCATTCATACTCCTCGTCCGGATCTTTCACCTCCACGTTATGACCAGCATAGGGACACCATTGATGATGTCACTAAGAAAGTTAAGGTAGACACTCCTAAGTTTGATGGTCGCCTTGACCTTGAAGCCTTTCTTAACTGGCTCAATTCCATCGAAGAATGCTTCGATTGGTATCAGATACCTAAGTACCAACATATTCGTTTTTCCAAAATGAAACTTGTCAAATCTGCCAAATGCTATTGGCAGACAGTGACACAATCCCTAGACCGTTTAGGTCAGCCTATTACATTGTGGAGCAAAATGAAATTAAAACTTATTGAGAAGTACATTCCGTCTTATCGTCATCCTCAACTCATAGAATGTCTTTTTAATCATCGGCGAAATTCATCGACTGTGTCAGACTACAGAACCCGTTTTGATGAGTTACTGTATTGCTCAGACCTTGTTGAACCTGAGGATCTCACTATCACTAAGTTTCTTGACGGTCTGAGACCTAACCTCAAACATCAAGTCCAGGTACTCAATTCTGACTCGTTGGAAGATGCTTTTCACAAGGTCCTAGAACACGAGCGATATTCCGTTCTTCCTATTCGCAGCATGGCCCTCCTACCTTACATGGCCCTCGTCTCTCTCAAACACCTCAGACGGCACTCTTACTGGTGGCCCTATGTCGACCCAAACTCGCTCGACTGTTGGATCGTTCTCCTCTTCTATTCCTCGAGACATCTCTAAGGGTCCACCTACTTTTCCCACCACCTCTCAAGGACCTACATCTCAAATTGTATGTCATAGCTATCATGCTCGAGGTCATATAACCTTCTAATGTCCCAATCATGTCCTTGCCCTTGCTCAAGAACCTCTACTTGCGACCCCAGAAAATGAGTGTTTCACGATCTACCATATTGACTATTCTGTTGAGGATCTTGACCAATTTGTGTGTTATGAAGAGGAGGCGGGTGTTGTCTTTGTTATGAGATGTATCATTTACACCCCTATTGATTCTGACTCATGGAAACGAACTTCAATTTTCCATACATTCATCCCTTGCAATTCTCGTTCATGCAAGTTGGTTATTGACAGGGGTAGCACTATGAATGTCGTATCCAAGTCCGCTGTGGCCAAATTTGGATTCAAAACTGAACCACACCCTCATCCTTTCAAAGTAGCATGGTTTGATCGAACCTCTTTACCCGTTAGTCACCACTGTCTAGTGCCCTTTACTTTAGGTCCCTTTTTTTTCGGAAGACATTCACTGTAATGTCTTACCTATAGACGTTGCTCATGTCCTTTTGGGTCGCCATTGACTTTATGATCATGATGTCAAGCATTTCGGGCATGACAACACGTATGAATTTCTCCACAATGACAAAACTATTCGTCTCTTACCGGCCAAACTGATGGTCAAACTGAAGTTGTGAACCGTAGTCTAAGTAATCTACTTCGTTGTTTGGTTGGGGATAAACCAGGGAATTGGGATCTCATGTTACCCACTACTGAATTTGCTTACAATAATTATGTTAATAGGTCTACCGGTCATAGCCCCTTTGAGGGCGTTCAGGGTTTCTCTCCACGTCAGCTGCTTAATCTACTTCCTTTGCCTGCTGATTTTCATCTTGCTGCCTCCGCCCAAGCTTTTGCTGATCATATTCATGACTTGCACGATGAGATTAAACGTAAAATTTCTGTAAGCAATGATCATTATAAATTATCAGCTGATTCCCACCGTAGGCATAAAGAATTTATTGTGGGTGATTATGTCATGGTCCGACTTGCACCTGAACGATTCCCTAAACATGCTGCCATGAAACTTTGTGTTGGATTACTAGGTCATTTCCCCATAATTAAATGACTTGGAACTAATGCTTATCTATTTGAGTGGCTAGATCACTTAAATATTAGTCATGTTTTCAATATAGCAGATTTATATCCTTATCGAGGCACGTTCGAGCCTCCGGTATTGTCATCTGATATTTCTACATAACAGTATTCTCATCCGCCTCCTCGAGCTCCTGTTATCACGTTTTCTCTGCAGGATATCATTGATGAGATACTTGATGATCAGTTTGTTGCTTCATAGGATGGTGGGTTTCGTAGGTTTCTGGTGCGATGGAAGGATCATCCGCCTAGTGATGCTACTTGGATTAATGAAGATGAGTTCCATCAACTGGATGCTACGCTTTTGAACGCCTTTATGGATTATACTTCGTCAGAGTTGAGTTCTTTTCAATCGGGGAGGAATGATGTAAATTGGAAAGTATATTCGAGACGTAAACGAAATTAACATCAATTAAAATAGAATTTTCCGTAATTGAATTTTACTCATTTTTTGTAAATTGATTTTGTAAAAAGAAGATCATAAATTTCCTCAGTAATCGTGTTTTCTTATTAGTCGTGTTTTTAGCCTACATAAAGAGGTCTGTTGATTGTAATAAGACATTTGATCATTGAATAAAATACAATCTTCCTCTCATTTCTCTCTTATTTATCCTCTTTTCTTCTTATTGGTTTTCACGCGTTACTATCGGCACCAATAGGTCACTGATAGATTCATGGACGTTATTGAGAGAGAGAGAGAGGTATAATTTTATTACACTTCTTAATATGCTCTAACTTTGGCCAATGACATGCTCAACTTTTTAATATTTTTACTGGAAATTACCCATAGGATATCGAATAATGAAACAATAGGATAAATTACAAACTGGCTGAAGTCAACCCTCCTTTATGCAAATCGCAATAAAGAGATTGCACATTGGCACTACCTATAATACATGGTCAAAGTAAGCAACAATCAGGTAAACCAATCCCAATTTGATTTTAGTTCTACAGTTCAGAGGCATTTCACTAATTATTGAGATACTGTCAAACAACAGAAGCATGAACTTACAATCATCAAAACAATTTCATATTAGAATAATTACATCACATGAGAGAAGTAAATCAGTTCAACATTTCCCCATATAAACACGAGCGACTGAATCGAATATGAGTTCAAAGAGAGGGTTCTTATTTACAATTTCTTTATATACTGTCATATCTACCAAACGTTTTGCAGCTGAAGTATGACCGTCATTTTACACGATGTTAACATATACACATGAATGAAAAAGGTTGAGTTCTTCCTTGATTACAACACGGAACGCAATGGAGGAACCATATTCAGGAACTTGAATCCGCGATGAATATAAGTTTGTTCCTGTAAATAGCACAGAACCAAGTTTCGAAAGAGTTGAATCAGGTAACAAGAAGGCTGCAATGTGAAAAACACTCATTTTCAAGGAGTGATCATGGTATCTAGTTTTGTAATGCTTAAGAGGCAAAATTTTTGTATTGTGTTTTTTTTTTTTTTTTCAAAAGATTCGATTACGTATCTCATACTACTCTCTCGATACATTCTCAAGGGGTCATTCGAGCGTATCTAAGCTCGGTCATGCTCGGTCGATAGGGCTTGTTTGAGTTAACCCGTTGGTCAGGCATGGCTCATTCTGGGCTGGACCTTCCAGCCCACACAATTTTTTTTTTTTTTCCTTTTTCAGAAGTTTGCATAAGTTTATCTTTTCTTTCTTTTAAATATAAGCATACACNCTTCTCACCACAATTTTTTTTTTTTTTCCTTTTTCAGAAGTTTGCATAAGTTTATCTTTTCTTTCTTTTAAATATAAGCATACACAGGCCGCAAGCCTAAAATAACCAAGCCAGGCACAGTGACTATAGAAGTGGACCAGCCCATGGTCCTGTAAACTTTAACACCTCTACTGATACAACCATTAAATGATACATGATATTACTCAAACTCACATTTTGGTGTGGAGGTACTGATCTACCGTGAGAGGATTTGGACCACCATACCAATTAACCATAAATATATCTTCAATATCTAATTTGAAGATCTGAAACTTGTGACTCTTAGGCCATCCTGCCAATCACCAAAGCAAAGCAATTTTAAATGTCGTTTTAGTTAAGCATGTGTATATGAAGAAATGAATTTGTAAGTTAGAAAATGGCAGCTCATGACTCATTGCTGAACACCGAGAAATAAAGTGAGAACATTGAATTGCATTTACCTTTCATCTCATGGTGCTTCGTGAATAATGCAGTTTGAGCAAATTCAGCTTCCTCTGAATCTCCATCAAGTAATTTTAACTAAAACACCACAGAAAAGCATAAATTTTATTGGTTTATCAATGCACAAAAAGAATCATTTGCTGTCACTCGAACATTTGGAAATACAAGACGATAAAATCAGGAATATTGGGTGCTTAATCTTCAATTATTTTTCTCAACACCTATACACAAATCTACTATGATGCATTTAACAGCTTCAAGTATGCATAAAAAAGTATACTTTATGAAGTCACTTATAAGTCAATACGTTTCAAAATATATTTTTTTACTCGTGCATCTGGCTAAGTCTATCATCTTGCACTTATTTATGACTATAGAACAAAATAGTGCACCTTTGAAGAATATAAAAAAGTTTTAGGGTACAAAACTCACTTTAAAAGAAGAGTGACAGACGTAAATCTTTTACAGAGCAACATATAGTAATTATAGCTTTAAGTTAAATGTGTTCACTCATAAATCCACCTTTCCTATGAGTGTAATTTTCGCACAAGTTGGGTTCTCAGGATCTTTCTTCCCACAAGTTCCAAGATTATATTCACTCATCGTTAAGGAAGATCTCTGGTCTTTCAATGCATTGCTTGCAGTTGGATCAAGTGTCGTTAGATAGAAGTATGGAATGCCTTTGCCTTTGTCGGGTAGACCATCACTAAATGAAACCACGTTCCTGAATAATATTACAGACATTTTATCAAATATAAAAATAAAGAGCGTGAGAGTAGTAAAACTCTAGCCGACTAATACAAAACAAGGCAGAGAAAAGCAAAGGTTGACACATTTTAAAATGAAATATCTCATCTATAAGCTTATGTTGTTACAACAAGAATGATTATTCATTTTAAGTTTAGTCTTTGGCATGCCCTCACACATGCATTTATCAAAAGGTTGACACATTTATAATTTTAGAAACAGAACACAATTATTTTTTTAAGGGCAAACCATATTTGACATTCAGACATGACAAGGTGTTGTGCCTCCCGACGATTAATATATATTTCAGAAAGCATACCCCAATTACAAATTAGGGTATTCTTGAAAAGCCTTCGACCCGAGCTCGTTCACCATTCAAGCTCAAGGATTTCACCATTGCATGAATAAGTACGATATCTGTCTCCAACCAATATTAAAGGTAGTCATTTCATAATTATTCTATTGCAGTCATCCTTGGAGGTCTGGTAAACTCAATATCAAAGTTTAGAAAATTCTATATGCACCAAAACCAAGACCGGTTTCAATAATTTTAATCAACATCTGAGTTATATTTTTGATATACTTCCACGTCTCCTGGACGCAGTTGACTTGAGATCGAGAAGGTAAAAGTATGTAATATGATACAGAGATATCATCATTGATACTCCACTAACAAGTTGCATAGCTTCAAAGTAAATTCCATTAGGAAGGAAAAACTGAAAACATCATTTCATACAAAATCTGGAAAGCCTGCAAGATATAGATTAGTTTAGACATACCCAAAAGGTGCGCCTCCCCAGTCGTTTGAGATAGTGCTGAAACAAAACCAATGTCCTATTATAAGCTCGAGATTGATAGAACAGTTTCAGAACTTCAGATGAAATATACAAGTATCAGGCAATACAACATATATCAGGTCACCTATATTAAACCATTTTTATCCCGTACCGAATAAAGGAAAAGAAAATTAAAATTTCTGTGGATCATAATAATATTTCTCGGGCAAGGATGAGGGATGTTTCTTTCCTTGTTTTCTTCTTTTTGACAGGCCATTGCTGAATTCTTGTTCTTTCTCGTTTGTATGGTGTCCTAAAAATAAATCCTATTCATTTATTACACTTGATTTGGCTTGAAAAATAGATTTCCTCTCCCTTTGTCAAGATACCATAACAACTTTTTCATTTTACTTCTCATGTGCGTCCCACTGATATTCTTGAATCAAACCGTTAGTTTCTCATCTAGTTAACTTGTACTTCTCCAATTCCTTCAAATTTTCACTTCGGTAAGTTTCTATAGCAGTATCTTTTATGCTTAATATATCAACGACTCAACATTCCCATTCCACTGCCGCAGTTCCTTATTATGGTTGGTTACTACATATAGATTCTCCTAATACCTATACTATATGGCTACATTAACAATGTAGCAAACACCTCATTCCACATCAAGTTACAATCTCCAGTTACATTTCATTTCGAAATCCATTCTTTGAAAGTAATAGGCAGGTTATCCTACAAGTTCCAATATTTGGCTCTATATATCGTTTTTCTTTTCTATTTCTTAATAACCAAGCCAAGCACCACCATATTCATGGTTTGGAATTCACAAGTACAAAACAAAAGATTAATGCAATAAGCTAATAACAAATGACACAGTTTCCAAGTTCGTGGAGGAGCATGCTTAGCTAAATTAAAAGTTATTTTAAGTAACTTTCTTTTGCCAAATTCATCCCAGATCGTTCAAACTTCAAAGTCACTTCGACTTCCAGCACAAATCTTACTTTTCTTGACAGTACATCTGTTTTAAGCTTAGCCAAACGTGCTAAATAAGTAATTTTTTATTGATTAAAATTAGAGAGGTGTAATTTTTTTTTTTTTTAAAACTGAGTAAAACTAGTTATATAGTAAAGTATGTCACGTCAAGTATCAGTTAATTTTATAATAAGAAAAAAAAAGACCTATTTGTATCTAAATAGAAAGAACAAACCAAGATAATAGGATCATGACAACCTTGGACTCCAATTTGAGTTTTCTAGGATTTGAGTCCTCCAAAAACATAGAAACTACATTAGTAAAAAATACTATCCTGAAAGTAGATACATCTACCCACCGATACATAGAAACTACATTAGTAAAAAAATACTATCCTGAAAGTAAAAATAAATTAGTAGCAATTCAGAAGCAAAAAGTTACTGCAAAATAACTTTTTATAATTTCCAAGTGTAGCCAAACATCCTAATACAGTTCAAATCTACACATACGTACACGATCAAGATAGATATGAAGATGTCTATGTAGGATCTAATTAAAGGAACTTAAAAGAGAGGAATACCTGAGGACTCCCCATGAATTCTGGCAGACCAACCACCGAGCAAATTCGGCGGCATCATCCGGCCGCGGCCGGTCGAGAGACAGCAATAACGGGCGGCCATTTACGGATGCTTGAAAAATCCCCAAAACGAGAATTGATACACATACAAAGTTAATAATCAATCCTTCAACTTTCATTTTTTGTTATCTACTTCCTGTAATGAACGGAGAAGGAGATGAACTGCCGTTGACGACCTTTTCCCTTGTATATAGTAATGACTACCAAAATCGGGGATCATTAGTGTGATCGTCATTCAATTTCATTTTATTCACCGTGGTCGTCCAACATTTTATTTAGTATCATCATAGTCATCCAAATTAATTTTATTTCATCATAATCATCTAATTTTATATAACGTTTCACCATAACCACCCAATTTCATATAACATTTCTCCATACTACCCAATTTATTTTTATCATTTTCACTAATTTCAAAAATTGTAAAACGGTAACTTTGTATTATATATATATATATATATATTAAAAAAATAAAAGTGTTTTTTGATTTTAAAAACATTTTTTTAAAATAAGTTTTTATTTTATTTATTTTTTAAAATTATTTTATATATAATACAAAGTTACCGTTTTACTCCTTTTAAAAATAATGAAAATGGTAAAAAGAAGTTGAGTGGTCATGGTAAAATGATATACGAAATTGGGAGGGCATAGTGAGACTTTATATAAAATTGGATGTCCTTGATGAAATAAAATCAAATTTGATGGCCATTGTTATACTGGTATAAAGTTAAGTGGCTATGATGAAACAAAATCAAATTAGATGACTTGGTGACACTAAATATAAAATTTGGTGACCATCAGTCGATTTAATCCAATCCATGTACATATTTTTATGTTGGAGCTTTCGTATTTAGAACGAGAGTATAATTATTATGATATAGTTGTTGTTGTCTTGTTGAGAAATGAGACTACTTGTTTGGATAAAATAATATTTTTATTATAATTTCAAATTTAAACATTAAAATTTTAATTATACTGCATAATTATGATACCATCCATTATAATTTTATCCAACATTATGTTACCCAAGATGTGAATACGTTAACGGAGTTGGATAGTTAGACTTAATAAAATATTAAATCCTTGTTTAGTATGGATTAAACTCTAAATTTTTATCAGAGTCAAAGTCAACAATTATTTATAACCATATATTTTATGGAATTCAGTCCACAACTTTTTAATCATGCACTTCGTACATTTTTTTCAAAATTTACCCCCACCAAACAAGGACTAAATGTTTGATCCGATAAAATACTAAACAAACATCTTATGCATATCAGTCTTTTCTTTTTATTGATATAGGAACCCGCAGCCACTACTCATGAGTGAGTACTGAGTAAACTTCGCTTCATGTCCAGTAACCCGCAAACCACTATGCATATCATTCTTTATTTGTACTCAATTCAGCGTATCAAGTATGTGACAATGAAGTCACCGAAACTTTGTAATACATTTGACGTTGATTTGTCAAACTTTCATCCCTTCTAATAATATATATCTTTTAACCCAATATCATATGCCAAACACGCAAGATCACGGGTAATTTCGTTCAAAACACGTGGAAGACGGTTTCAAGTTGTGCTATGCACGGGGATGCACATGATAATAAACCAGCAAGCCAATAATATGAACCCATCAAGTATGGGTTTCAACTTTATCTAAATATTTGCCACCTAGGAAGTCTTTTATTGTGTATTTATTTTTCAAAATTTGAATGTTGTCAATTTATCGAGTATGCATTTAGCAACTTTTTTAAAAAGGATTAGATATCGTCAAATTAAATTAAATAAAAAAAATTAAACTTGTCTAGTATAGAGTTTTCTATAAATCATGTTACTCCTTGACCTATAAAGAAGGTCATGTGGCAGTCGACTAAGCAAAAGCAAACTAAAGGAAGATATTAAACAAGGTCTTCCCTCCACTTCGCCCTGCCTCTTCACATTGTCCTCCAAGGCAAATGGACAAAGCCCTTGGTCGCCTCTTTCAAAGTGTTGCTTCCAAGGATAGGGTCACCTCTTGTTGCAGTGTATTTCCAAGGAGATGATGACATCTTATGTGAACGGTTATCTTTCGAGGCTATGCCTTAGTCAAGATATATCGTACATCTAACCGATTTCACAGTTTTGCAGCAACTCCGTCGATCAATTTTTCAATTTGCACGTAGGCCTACGACAGTCAAGAATTGACACAATTGAGCTTGATTAATGGAATAAACAATCATATCGAGGTTCCGTGACCGTAGACTTGCTCAAAAAGGGAGAATATGTCTTTTCCTCCCATCTATGAGAAAGAGTGGAGACTTTCCAAGTTTGCTAGCATCTTCGACAGGTTGGAAGGAAAAGCGACTAAAAATAGGCATCATAATGATGGTCCTCCTCGAAGGAGGCAGGAGAGAAAGTTGTTGAGGGAGGAAGCAAGGGAGGAGCTGCCAGTCTTCATCTCCCTCCCTTTCGGTAGGATAAAGAAGGACCTTCAAGGTCCTACGAGAGGGACGATGATGACGACAACATGACTTTCTCCCTGCACATCAGAATGACATTCGTTCCTCTGACTTCTAATGCTAAAAATCCCTCGACAAAGAGAGAGATGACCCTGAGGACTCTCTCTACACTTACAAAATGCAGATAGGTAATTTGGCAATACGGCCAAATTTAAGGGGTTTATTTGAAATGTGTCTACTTTTAAAAACATTTATAAATATGGCTGGTTTCTGTTTTGTTAAGTTTTAATAGTATTATTTGGTTGTTTTATATTCTTAGAGAGCAACACAGTGACTTTCTAGAAAAACCATCTGAAAGGAACATGCACCCATGATATAAAACCAATTAGCACAAAACCACAAAATATATCTTATTTTCATCAACTTTCTTGACGTTTGAATTATTATCTTCAAATATAAGTTAATAATATCTTGATATAAATAATGTAAAGCCCCAAAATTGCGTATAAGTTTCTCCTTATTCAATAAATTTCACCACCAAATTTTTTTTCACATTAAAATTAAATATTATTCCAATTTTTTGTAATTGCATTCTTAAAATGATATCCAAATCGTTTTTAATATTGTATAATTGTAATAAAGCATGAGTGGCTTTGAAATTTTTATCTAAACTTAAAAGATATCATATAATATAATTTTGATATTATTCTATAATTATTTAGTTTAACACTAATTAATAAAAACGTATGATTTAGCACTCGATATATAATGTGAACGAATAATAAAGAGCGAAAGACAAAAGAGAATTAGTGCTATAAATATAATAACGAGTTTTAAAAGCTAAATAATTTCTTCAGAATCACTTGTAACCTTTTTCATATTTTTCGGATGATAAACATATGAATGACGATTAGGTAGGGATGACAATGGGGATGATAGGGGTCGGGGTGGCCTTTCCCGTCTCCCACCCCTCGAGATAATTTTCCACCTCGTTACCCGTCTAAGACGGGACGTGACGGGGCCCTTGCCCCGTTTACTATAAGTTTTTTTATTGCTCACATTCATTAAAGTGAGATAATAATATAGTTTTTATTTTTTATTTATTTTTAAAAGTTAAATTATTCAAATATATTTGACAAATGAAAGTTTTTATTATTTATCATATTTTTTAGATAATCTTAATTGCCATTTTTTATTAGAACAAATAAAATTTCGGGAAATTTTTCATTTGAAATATTAAATTCTAAAAATTAAATAAAAAATTAAAATGAGCCGAGGTACCCATTACACGTACCAGCCCCGTGCGATCCCCTCCCCGACCTGAATACCCAATTAAGCGGGTAATCCCCACCCCGTTTGAGGCAATGTCCGCGGATATCGGGTTTGTCAGGTTTTTTTGTCATCCCTAGGATCAGGTATCCAAAATACACAATCATCCCGTCATCTTACATTTGGCACCAACGTGCATTATATGTATAGACATATCTATAATAAAACAATTATATGGGTGAATTTTCGGTAAGTAGTGATATGCATGAGCATGTGCATGATTCACAATACTATTTCTTCTTATGATCTTATTTTTGAAGTTCTTGTTTTTCCTCAACATCTCAGCTTATCGTCTTATAACTCTAGGGCCCTAAATCGCACTAGACGCTATAAGAACTCAAATATCAATTTGGCCAATAACATGCACACCTTCTAGTGCCTATGGGTTCATCATCATCCACACAGTTGCATCCAATGTTGCCACTAAGAACCAAAATACTTTACTTCACTAGGAAATATAACATATACCGATCATGTTTGATCTATTACACGGTATTTTATCGGTTGAGTCCCAAAGCCACCAAGGGACCCTGGCACCTCAAGTATACTAGTATTGAATCCCAAACATCACATATAATCAACTACCGTTATGACCGTCGTGAGCCCCAAACAATACATCGCTGTGGACATGAAGTACAATCGTCGGTATATCCATATGAAGGTTCCATTTATTTAATGTTATCTTCTCATTCCAGATATCATATCTTAGTATTCATTGTCTTTTTCTCATAAATTCATTCTTTCTTCATCTACGAGTTATAAGTAGTTACTTCTCTCACTCATATATATATGTACAAGTGCACATGAATGCTACAGTATATTTCACTCGCCATTTAAAAGTACTCCAACATATGTACATGTATACTATATTATATCTCAAATACTCCAAATCAAGGATCAATATAGGGGAAAGGCTATTGCTATAACCTAGAGCTGCTCCTGCCCTAATCTCATTCTCATTCGCAATCCCATCCCAGCCCATTGCATGATTTTCCAAATTAAAAGTTCAACAATCCACGATAATTAAATATTCATTTTATTCACATCATGCAACGTTAAAAGTTTGTACAATTCATATTTGGAACCATCTCGCTACATGAACAAGCAGTGGCGGTCCCAGCACCTAGCGAGCCCCGGCGGCCGCCCGTGCTGGATCTGCCGGAAAGAGTTTTTTTTTTTTGTTAACAATGAACAACTTTTAAGATTATATACCTGGTAAGTTCTTTTGTTTCCATACTTCTAATGGAGCTTAGTCGGCTAGTCTTACATGTTCACACGCGAGGTTGCAGTTTCGAGTCTCCCTCCCAGCAATTTTATTGTGAAACATTTTTAATTCTCAATTTTACCAAAATTAAATGAATTAAGAGAGGTGATTCGAACCCATGACCTCTTCATAGGATGGTGAACTCTTGACCATTGTGGCACTCATGGAATTTGTTAATATATTTACCAGAATAATATTTATTACATTTAGCGAATTTAATGCAATTGCAAAAATTCAAACCCATGCTCTTCCTTTGAATTATACAAAATTTGACAACAATATCATTTGGTGAATATTATTAATTTTTACAACAAAATTATATATATTCAGTTTGAACAAAATAATTGTTATATTTAAATTTTAGACCTTTTTGATTTCCTTTTTTTTTTCAAAAATATATTTTTCTCTTTTCTTTGAATCGCACATTTTTCAATAAAATAACATTACATGCAGATTCAAAACTTTTTCTTATTTTTAACCACACATTCTTCATCAAATTATTATTCCAAAATACATTTTTTCCAAAAAAAGGGGGTATCAAAAGGGCTCTTAATATTTTATTGCAGACAACGGTCGACAATTCACGGTCGCCCGTGCTGACTTGAAATTTTGAGTCCGTCACTGTGAACAAGGACCATCGACAGGCTTTGTTTCCCAACTATCGCGGCAATGAATAAAAAGAAAAAAAAAATTAACACTTAAAACCCCAAATCTACACCCATACAATAGGTTCTCTCCCAAATCGAAATCCACAGAAATGCAAACGCTCCCCACACCTCACCATCTCGGCCGCATTTCAGTCGAAGGAACCATTGGCACTCCATCAACACTTCCATCGAAGATTTGGTTACCTTCCGCTTCACCATTTCCGTCCACACTTGGAGCGAAGCTTGTCATTGCTCCGAGAAACACTTCCATCCAAGTTTCACCATCTTCGGTCGCAGCAAAATTAGACAACAATTATCTCTATGCAATAAGAAATGTGGATTTTGGGATTGGGTTGTGAAAGAAGAACTAAATGGTAAATCCTCTAATGATAACGCTTCATTAGTTAACTATGCGACGAACGAAACTATTGAAGAAATGTCACACAATTTCCAATCTAGAGTTCGCCTCACCAATGAAGAAGACCTACAAATTTCGATGAATGTGACAATATGCAAGGCAAATGGTAGTGTGGAAGCGAATGCAAAAAGGAAGGGGTCGATCTGATTATTAGATAAAATTAGCTTTCGGTTTGTGACATAACTTTTGTATATGTAGCATTATTACGAGTGACTCTATGTGAACTATGTTTGTGAACTAATTGAACCTATGAAGTGATGTTAATTTGTGACTCTTTTATAAGATCAAATGTTAATTATAATGAATATGATAGGTTTGTGTACCATTTTTGAGGCTACGGTTCTAATGACATATTTAGTCTGCAAATTTCTTACTCATTTATATGAATCTTTATATCAGTTTATTCATATTGTGATTATTTCGATATGGAATGTCTTCAATGAATTCATGTTCCAAATTGCCTTACACAACATTGTTGTTGGGGTCTAGTTGAAGGAGCTTTTCAGTAGCCATTTCCAGCCTCATAGTTCTGGACCTGGGTTATGATATATGTCATGCTTTATAAGCCATTTCTAAACCATTTTGTATGTTAGAACTGCCTTTACTTCGGTCATAGATTTGTGTCCTGTTGTACAAACCATTTCTCAACCATTTGCATGTCTGAATGATCTTCATTTATTAACACGCGCATTGTCATTACTATGCTCATCAAAAAATTTAATGAAGACATCATATAAGTTATAACCATCATTTCAATTGTAAATTGCAACAAGATTTATTCTTGCAAGGGAAAAGACAATAGCTCTCCATTCAAACATAAGGCTATACAACATAAAAGTATCATTTGGCAATCTTGACCAGTTGATTATTCAGTTATGTACACAAATTTAACTGTCAACTCGTGTATACAACTGCACCCAGATTTTATATATATACCAGTACACCTAAATATGGAAGTGGCATCAAATTACACCAGCACTAGGTAAAAATAAAACACTATTTAACATTTATATTTAATCGACATACCTTTAGGACAAAAACACAAGGATTGAGATCCATTCTCTCTCTTTGCTCCATTTAATAATCTTTCAGTGATCCAATGCTCCACTTGAAAAATCACAACAAAGTTAGCACCTACCTAATTAAAATAAATTTCTGATATAATTTATTTTGGAGACATTTATCTATGTTCAATAATCAGGCATGAAACAACAATGGTCAAGTTGAAGCATACACCAACATCACTTGCCTGAGCCTCCTTGGTTCAGTAAATGTGGATAGTAACGGAATTGGCTGACCTAAAATACAATATGAACTAGAAAGTTGAAGTTAAAATGTCAACCTAGGTTTGTTCCTTGCGAACTATATATAACATTTGTTAATAATGGAGGGATCACATTTGAAGATGGTAAGACTCCTAAAAGGGAAAATGGTGTCGCGATGGAATACTGTGAGAATGGTAATGATGTCGGCATGTAATATTGTAGATAAGAGAGCGGTGTCTAACAGAATATTGTTGTTGCTGAGCTTGCAAAATGTCGACAACGTTCTCATGCATATCAGTAATGCCTCGCTATAGATCGCTTTCCTTTGCTGGAGGCCAAACTTCTCTGTATGTGCATCGAAAGTAATCATAATTCATATTTTGGAATTGCTGTTTATATTACAAGCTTTTAATGTACCTTTGATTTCTTTGAACCGACTCCAACGGGCTTTTTCTCCAAAGTTTTTTGGGCGCCCATTTTCTGTGTGATGATTTGGTATCATGTATGCGAATCAATATACTAATCGGCTACTTGAATAGTATGTTGCGACATGACATTTCTTCCACTACATGACCTTTTTGACATCATAAGTTCTCTAGATTGAAGTTTTAGTCGGTTCATAATCACACGTGACCACCCTTCATCATCTATAGTAAGGTCTTCCACCTTCACAAAATCACGACACATTTCGTCATATCTCAATTGCTCAGGAGAACTAATCAAATCATCACAGTTCACTGTGACCCTCATGTGTGCTCCACGAACATCTCTTTTCCATCTCCACAGTATGTACCTCTTCGAAAGTGATATGACGTCACAATGAATCAATATTGCGATAGTAAGACAGCAAATTATTCCCTAGAACTCGAACAAGTGGTAGTGGCAAACAATGTAACAATTTTCTCTCTCGAATGAGATAAATAATTTGTTTTTCTTTTGTCACCCCTCATACAAAACATCCTCATGTACCTAATACATTGTCACCAAGTTTCCCTCCGAAGTAGATATGATATCGCAGTAAACCTTCCCCGTGAACTCATTATGAGCTTTCCTGAATTTTGAAATTGTGTAAATTAACTGAAACTACCACTCCATTTCATATTGTGTTGAACACGCTACCATTTGTGAAAATGACTTGTATTAAGTCGAAACTCGTTCTCAACCTTATTCCGCAGTGCTCGTTCATTTAGTTTGACAAACTGCTTCAACGAGGTCTTGGAATGCACATGCCTATTGAAGAACGTATTTATACTCTTACTTTGTGTTGTAAACATCCCTGCCCAGATAGTAGTCTTAAAAAAAACTAACATCATTTGTTCTCATACAATTCAGATAACCAATCATTATCCTGCAAGCCATGCTTATCAATCATTGTAGCCCAACCCTCTTCACATTCTTCAACAAATTGTGAATCATGAACCAATATGTGTATAGCACCTAATATCGAAGACTTATTGTCGTGGTACCCAAACTTTTTCAGACAACATTTTCAAAATGTGTCATAAACACCATTTATGCCTTGGGTTTGGTAAAACGATCCGAATTACATTTTACCATGTCTTGATCAGTAATTATTCTATGCAGTGCGTGACCATGCATACACTGAAGCCATGTCTTGAACAAAAAAGTATCAATGTCTTCATTCGATACCAAACCACAACCAAGCAGTGTTAATTGTCTGTGATGATTGACGTCAACAAAATGGGAGAAAGACATGCCATACTTGTTTGTGAGGTAAGTGGTATCAAACATAACAATATTGCCAAACTCCTTATAAGCTTGCCTACAGAGATTATTTGCCCAAAATACGTTCTTTAGTCGCGATTTGTCGTCCAAATCTATGCTAAAGTAAAATCCCTAGAACTGTGCTTGCATTTTTGAAAATTATGATTGTGTTACTGCAGCATCTCCTTCTTCAAATCTTACTTGCCTCATTTGTTCAATATAATTCTGACAATCCTTCTCAATGCAACTCATGTTCCCATAACCACCCGCTTCTACAACTGGAGAATTGAAACTTTTATGCAACGGAATTCCTGCCAAATCATTGACTTGAAGCTTGCATTTCACGTGCGAACTTAATTCTTGGTTGCAATGTTATAACCTAGATTTTGATAGACTAGTTTCATGATTGTGCTCAAGGAGGACCTTGATAATTCTCCATGCTCCATAAATATTTGACGATGCAGAGATTCTAGCTTTACAATCCATCTAAATTGTTGGTTGTGGCTTCAAAGAACCGATAGTATTACCAATTCTTTGGCCTTCACATCTAAATGTCAAGGTCACATATCTCAACTCTCCACCATCACCCCTTTTCGAATTCCTTTTCTTCACTAGAAATCCAACGGCATAAGCATTTTTTTTGGTACAAATCAAACATATCTTTTAAATCTTTAAACTTTGTACCCACCTTATCGTCTTGTAACCACCCACTTCTTCCATGATGGATGATATGCTAAAACCGTCCTTAACTGCTGCTATATTTCTTAGCACTTACCGCTCATGACTGTAGCCCTTGGATCGTGGAATGAACTGCTTTCATAATCGTCGC
>CAIGRP010111264.1:0-30180 GCA_903798385.1 Fraxinus cuspidata
CAAATCAATCTTTATCTTTCAAAATAGTCAAACGGGTCCCACTCAAAACTCATACCAAAGTCAACTACATACTCAATTTTTCCAACATTTTTTTCAACAGAATTACCTTTCGGATTTTCATGACAGCGAAGAAAGTGTAATTTGAATATCGTGAAAAAATTAATCATTGAGGATTGTATTCTTCTATTCTATCAATTCATCCAACTGCGAATTCATCTAGAAACTTATATTTGTATAATCCAAAAATGTTTGGCCAAACCTTTTGTGGCTAGGGTTACGACGAAACCTTGTTAACTATTAATTTAATTGCGCGCTTTCCATTATCATATAGTGAGCATAGGTTCGAATCTTTCCTATCCTTCAAATTTGTTTTAAAGGATAATTATATGGCTGAGAACCCTACAAGTAACAAAAGACTTCCCTATATTCTTATTTATTTAGGGTGTTCGATTTATTGTCATTAGTTCATAGTCATAGACGTCAATAAAAATATAATGTGATCTCATTGTATCTTGGAGACCAACGCGGGACAGTAGCAGAGAAAATCATAAATAATTGGAAAAAAAATCAGGAGGATATTTGAAAACATGTATAACTTTTAGTTCGGATATCGAATTTTCGTGAATGAGTAAAATCTAGAAGCATTTTTCAATTCTACATAATTTTTTGGATGACGTTGTCAAATTTTATGGTCGAACTCCATCATTTAGGGGTCGTTTAACATTTTTATGTTATAAGATAATTTAAGAATATTTTCGTCTTTAGCAGTTTTTTAGTTTTAAGTAAATTTATTTTTTTAGTTTCTTAGTTTATTTAAATTTATCTATAGAATCTCGTTAGGATTAAAATTGATTTTGAGTCCTTAAATATGTATTTAGGTAAATTAGACATTTTTTATTGATTAATAAGATATTTTAGTTTTTTCGTTAATTGGTTAATTTTAATATTAATTTGGTGGATTCCAAATAGTTATCATTTCTGTTCGAACGAAATTCAAGCAAACACCCGTTCGTGTGTTACGAACAAGATACTTTTATTATTATTCATGTTTTTGTTCGGGTGGTATTAGGGAATGTTTTTCCCATCTCTATATCTTCGATTTATATCCATGGGTGACATGCCAATTATAAAAACAGATTTAGACGCTCAAAATCGACGGCTTGACAATCTTGCAACTCAAATTGGAGAGATCTTTCAATTGTTGTTATATGTTGTTGGAAGCAATGGGCAGAATCATCAACTTGGCAATGAGGAAATCAACCAAGAAAGGATCGTGAAGCGTGTAGTTCAGAGAGAATGACAGGAGACTTGCAGTAAAAGAAAGCGAATCAGATGTCAGAGAAGAGAAAGAATATATCGCTGAAGTTTGTGGAGAAGAGCAAGGAGATTTGTATGCACTGGGGAATAAATTCTTGTGCTCACCCAAGCAAAAAGATTTAACTCAGCGTGAAAAGATCTTTCGGGCCAATGATACTGTTGCAGTCTGATCATAGACAATTGTAGTTGTGAGACTCTGATCATGAAGAAGCGGTGCATCATCTGAAGTTGCCAAACGAACCACATCCAGATCCTTATCAGATTGGATTGATTAATTTGTCTATTTAGGTGACTCAAATTTGTAAAGTAGCTTTTTTCCATTTAGACTGTCACAAATCAGAAGTCATTTGTGATCTTGTTGAGTTGGATTTCTATCATATTCTATTGGACAGATTTGATGTGGATGCCATACATAAAGGTAGAGAGAATACCTTCAAGTTTAAGTGGAAGGATAAAAAGGGAAGGCACATAAAGCTTTTAAAGTGGAAGGGAAAGATTTTCTGACCATTACAAATTCAAACAGAGAGTTTACTCCAATGAGCTTTTGTATCTAGATAACTACTCAAGATCGAGTTCTTTTGAAGTGGAAGGGAATAATGCGGGATAGTTAAAAGAGAAAATCATAAATAATTGAAAAAGAAAAAAAAACCAAAAGGATCTACGAAAACATGCATAACTTTCAACTTAAATGTCGAATTTTCATGCATGAGTACAATCGGAAGTATTTTTCAATTGTACATAATTTTTTCGGATGACGTTGTCCAACTTTCACGGTCAAATTCCATCGTTTAGAAGTCCGTTTCAACATTTTTATGTTTTTAGATAGTTTAAGAATATTTTCGTCTTTTGCAATTTTTTAGTTTAAATTAAATTTATTTTTCTAGTTTCTTAGTTTAGTTGAATTTATCTATAGAATTAGAATTTCGTTTGGATTACAATTTATTTTGAGTCCTTAAATATGTGTTTAGGTAAATTAGACATTTTCCTTGATTAATTTCGGGTGAACATCCATTCGTGTGTTACGAATAAGAAACTTTTATGATTATTCAAGATTTCGTCATGCATTAGAGGCTTATTACAATAATGCGTGCACTCATTTGTAAGGGATAAATAAAATCTTAAGGAAAATCTCATCCCGTGCCTTGAAATCTACTGTAGCGTTGCTATATATATATTTCATGCCATTGTAGAGAAATCCTTCATTGACAAAGACTGGTGTTATTAAATTGGTGATAAACTCTAGTGGTGCTTGATGACGTTATTTCCAATGAGTAATGTCAATAAGCACCAAGGATGCTTAGTGTCAAGTTAGGTGACAGCCGCTATTTTCATTTACCATTCTTATATATTTATTTCATTATAAATCTATCACTTTAAATTTTTTAAAAAGTACCATATTGATCCGCATTATATTTCAACATTATCCTTATTAATTTCATTTATTTGAATACTATAAATCAATACCATTTTTAATTTGACAATTTATCAAACCTCTCATCTTCTCCAATCTCCATGCTCCCTGCTCTAGGTTTGAACGTCACTACACTAAATGTTTGGCTGTAGTGGGACTAAATTTTGATAGAAATATATGCAATTATTCCAAGTAACTGAAGAATAAGCTTGCTTCATTCAAAAATCACAATTGAACAACAGAAGGATGAAGATTATTGTGATGGAAAAAATAGTTTGGTGTGGGCTTATTATTCTGATATATTTGCAACGATAAATTATTTAACAGAGGGACTGTAAAGATACAACGTTTAAGCTGGTGTTTTGGCAGTACATAACGTTATCAGGACACCCTTTTTCCCACGGAATTCACCAAAATCACATCCCTTTATTCATCGTGTGCGTTATTATAAAATTTCTTTAGATGTAAAACATCACACAATGTTAGAATGCAACTCGCACATATTCACGTGATTAGTATAAAATTCATTATTTCCCTTGAGCAGGCCAAAAATACTTAATTATAAGTGACCACAAAAGTCTATAAAAAAGAAAAAAGCAAGTTATTTTTTATATTTATTTGATTTTATTATTGTATATTAAGTAAATTTACGTAAGGTTAAAAATGTAATATAGAAATTTTTTTTAAAAAGGTTGATAGATATACATAAGAATGGTGGATAATAATAGCGGCTTCCTCTTAACTTGTCCAATGAAGTTAAGAGGCATTTTAATGCATTTGATTTGATTGGTAGATTGAGTCGGAATATGCCATCTGTTTCTCCACCTAACGTCTGGATTGGCCGGAAAATGCATTTACAAGTTCGGACAAGTTGTTTTCTATGGTTTTTCACTGATTTTTGCACCAACCTTTGCTCTGATATCAATTTGTGATTAAATTACTCGCAAAGACCCTTGATTGTGTGCAAGAACGGGCTCAATTTCTCTAACCAATATCAAATACTCAACAATTGATTGCTCAATCAACAAAGGATCACTATGGTTCCCAGTTGGATAACCCACAACGGGAGAAAATGATGGCTGCAATATATTACAAAGAAGAAGAAGAAAGCGAGCAGTTATTAGGTCACGGTTTCACCAAGAACATGAGAGAAAAACAACTACGTTTCAATGTTTGGCACCCATTTTAATGGGAATTGAAATTTTGGAACAATGATTGATGGGAGAATGTGTGGTAGGAGAATGTGTGGTGGAAAAGTGATTAAAAATTTTAGATTCATGTGTAATATTATTTTATTTGGAGAATGTGCGGTTGAAATAAAGAAAGAGGAAAAAAAATAAAGAGAAGGAGTGTCAAAAAGGAGTAAAATTCATTCAATTGGAAGACCCGTTTTCTCTCGAAGCAAGATGGGTATACATAATATTAGGTCTAGCAAAAAATGGGTCAAGATAAGTGTAGTAGGCTAACACAATTAAAGGGTCATCCAATTACTAAACCGTCCATGAGCAACTATTAATTATAATATAGCTTCCAATGGTCCAATTTTTTTGGGATCGGCTCAATCAATTGTCGTGTTAATAAACATTTCAGTCCTCGGTCGAAGCCTATGAAATCAATCGAGTCATTAAACATCATTGTCTAGACTTATTGAGTATCAACAAAACCCAACATCACCTTTTAGTGATAATGAAAATTGGCTCATGATATATAATTATTGAGACTTGAGGTTTTATCCCAATAGTTCACGTATTAGATGTAGTGTTCAATCTTGTTGCAGGTTCAAGACCATACCTATGCCTAGTCGCATGTGGAACTTTTGCAATAATATCTTTGCGAAGGACTTTATTATTTGTTTTTGCTTTGTGATCAGTACACTGATACGTAGAGAACAATCAAGTGACGTTTGAAATAGAAGAACAAAGTTCAATACATAATGTGTTTTTATTGCATGACAGTATGTGCGACGTCTCAGGATTCCAGACAAATCATTACCATTGGAATTGCACTCACTTTAATCAACATCATTAAAAACTTCAAAATCTTGCTGTCTCGAATTCCACCAGAAGTGACAAGAGGTTGATTCAAACTCTGTATGTGGAAAATGAGTAAAAAAGAGAACAACCACACAAATAAACGAGAGTAAGAAGCATATCAATAGTTACGCTTAGCATTGTCTGCACAAATAAGTAAGAGAGAAACAAGAAGATCAACAATTATTCTTCGAGGGACTCAAACATCGGGAAATATCAGCATCTTCACGTTTGTCCTTTTCACGTTTTTCATTCCATTTCTCAATCTCCTTCACCAATAAACCTATGTCCTCATTCTCTTCATTATTCCCTTTCCTAACAATAACGAATTTTCCCTTCTTGAGCGTGTATGCCAAATTAAAGCACATTTTTTCCTCTTTGTTTACACGATTGAAGTCGTATTTATAATGCAATAATAACGAAATAACAGTCAATGTATCATTGAGTTTTTAAGAATTTCTTGAAGATCATGTTATCAAGAATTTTGGAACATAGTGTACAACTCTCTAATATTTATATATATTCTTAGCTAACTTACAACGTAATTATCAAGCAATCTGGACCCTAATTTTGGAGTCAAATTCTGTATAAAGAAGCATATGATTATTTGTCAACATTTGAATAAGCAACACTATACTAGTGAAGTATTATCTCTTACATTTTTCTTTCTCTCTCCTCCCCATTCTCTCATATAAATTCTTCAACTATCAAATCTCATTATTCCACATAGACTGCTACATCACCGATAATTTATCATGATGATGATAAGTGTCATTATTCCATTAATAATCTAATTAATAATTGAACAATTTCAGTGTTGAACCCTCGTGTGAAAGGTTAAGCGGATAGAAATATATTATATGTATATATATATTTATTTATTTATTTAAATTTGGCTTTAAATACGCTCATTTTAAGTCTTAACGCATAAAATATTTCATAAATGGATGACGAAACTTGAACTTAAGATTCTGTCAATCCTTATATCATGTTGAATTCACTTGTTTAAAAGTTTAACACTACAAAGAATTTTGTTTATTTAAATTTAACCTCGAACCGTAATAATGTTAGATAAGCAAGTAACCATACAAAATGATTAACATTAATCAAAGTATTAATCCTTCTAAATTTATGATTTACTAATTGGACTAATTGAGCAAGCTTTATATAGGTATGTTGTGTTATACAATTTTTTTTCCACTATTTATTTATATCACATTATGTAATGAGCATTTTTTTTATGCACAGGTTGTGTTCTTTTGAAGGTATAATCTTCATCTAATTTGAATTAACTATTCTATAAATAATAGAAAATCATAGTGATAAACACGCCTTAGTTAGAGTAGCTATTCCTCTCATTCTCTACATAAAGTTAAGTACAATCCTTTCAGCTACACCAATTCTGTGGGCTCTTTCTGCAAACTTTTTGAATGAGTTGAAATACAACAGAGTTTTCAATTAAAGAAATAAAAACTTATTAAGAAACAGATTTTCCTTTAACTATGTACTTTGCCAAATTGGAGTCCTTTATGTACACCATCCCCATCGTTTCTGTACCACTGAAGCTAATATCAATATACACAAACAATTAAAATTACAATTACCTTCACTTTTTCTTTTTCTTTTTGTTTTGTTGACGTAGGAACCCATAGCCGCTATTCATGAGTGTGCACTGAGTAAACCTCGCTTCATATGCAGTAGCCCGTAAATCACACAGGAGAGATAAACTGTACTAGGCAAGTTCGGTGCGACGAGCTCGACCAATGAAGTGTTGGCAGGGAATTCGAACTCATGACCTTCGGTCTCCGCGTTCACCTGTTCCACCACTCGGCCACCTCCGAAGGGGTACCTTTACTTTTTCTTTAAATTGCTGTCACGGTGAGGTTGATATGTGAGTGAAACTTTGAGTAATTCTTTTAATCTATCTCCTCCAATTCCAGAGAAATCTGCTTCAACTTGATATTCATGTATAACTGATAAACTCAACAACCACATCAGTAAAATTTACATTTAGTTCTTAAATCCGATTTTTTATCCTTCTCTTTAATTTATTTAAACTCATGAATTCTATTATCAATAACAGAAAATGCAAGGAAACATGACTTCTTTTCGAACTTCACCCATTAATTATTATTGACATCGCTGGGAAAATGATAGTTAATGAGTATGCTAAGCAAGCACTTACTGAAGAAGCCAAATCATCTGCTTTCAAAGTTTTAGCAAGTCCAAAATCGCCTGCAACAAAACGAGAAGCGAGAAAGAAGACTATTATTATGGAGGTATCAGTAGGCTAGTTTTAAACTCAACAAAAGACATAAATTTCAAACTTACCCAAACAAACATCTTGATCTTTAGTAAGAAAGATGTTGGAGCACTGTCGAGTTACGAAAAATCAGCCCCGAAAATCATTTAAGATACAAGATAAACTATAGATAAACCATTTAACGAACAATGAACTATACTTCTAGGTAATGATGGAGTACGAAATTGGAATGCAGATATTCAACTGCCAACAATGGCTGTGTGAACCACTTTAAGGATTTATGCACAATGCACGTATTAAATAGTTGTATTAACTACCCAAAGAGAAAATGAGTTCTGTGGTAAGTTATTAGAGTTGATGAAGACTCTTCTTTTTGGTAAAAGAGAAGTATTTTTATCAGAAAAATCTAATTGGCGAAAAAGTATGTAATTTTAGTGGCAAATATTCAAACTTCCTCTAGCAAGCACTGACCTATTTTATTTTTAGAAAGGTACTAGAAACATTAGTTGTAACTATATATATCCAACCCATGAACGTCCCCCAAAGTGTGTTGAATCATTCTTTCATTATAGAGAACACATTATTGAAGATCAAACAACACGTTCAAAGTTCTCTTGCTTCAACATCTTCTTTACTGATTCATAAATTCATCCAACTCATAGTTTGTTGATTGAACCATAACATTCTATATTCAACCCAAGATCAAAACACAGAAAAATCTAACAATCAAACACTAAACCACCAACTTTCATATAATTTATCAGAGTTATGAAGATTAGGGGAGGAAATTAGAGTTCCGGTAGGACAAGAATGAGGAGTTCTTAGTGATCCATTAGATATAGACAATTCCAGAAGGTGAGGAGCTGGTGTAGGAGTAGGCAGTTCAAGATGGCTTTGGTAATTACAGGAAATAGGTCACAGAGTACTAAGGATTAATCGAGTCTAGACCGTAGTGTAAGTCAATTTGTCTATAGTGAATTTTAATGTCTTGGGCTCGGAGTTTTTTTATCCTTTACGAAGGGTTTATCTTCGTAATCAACTTTGATGCACTTATTTATTTACTGCTTTTAATTTATTGTGGTATTCAAACATAGGGTGAAATTTAATCATCTAAAAACAATCTAAAAGCCACTTATTGTTTTTAATTGATTAATTTCGCACGTGGGTCTAAATAAAACATTAATTTGAAACTATCAAGTTGTATCAAAGGCTTTAAACTCGATCTTTGACCATATTTGTCTAGATGAGTCAATGATTGTACGACCCTAATATTTTGATGGAATTAGTTACGTCTACTGAAAGGTTAGGATGAAGGTCTTTCTTAAGTCTATGGATGAATAGGGTTTGGGTTAGTGTACATAAAGGTTGGATTGCACCCTGTACCATCATTGCAGGTATAGTTATCCTACAGAAATTTTCACGTGGTCTAAGAATGATCTAGATGAATGTAATTGGAATAGTAGAGGTATTCATGCAATTGTTATGGCTTTATCCTCAGAGGAATTTAGACGGATGTCCATGCGTGAGACTGCAAAAGAGGTTTGGGATATATTAGAAACCTCACATGAGGGAACTACAAATGTTTTAAAAAAAAACTCTATGTTGCAAATGTTAACTACTAAATTTGAGGAATTATGATGAAAGATAATGAATCTTTTGATGATTTCTATGTTGAACAGAATAATATAGTCAACTTTAGTTTTAACTTAGGTGAGTGAATCCCTTAAGACTAAAATTGTAAGAAACGTTATGAGATCTCTACCTAAAAGAATTAGACCTAAGGTAACTGCTATTGGAGAAAGTAAGGACTTAGATACAAATAAGATTGTAGAACTTGTACGATCTCTCCAAACATATACACTTAGCCTATCTCATCCTAATAAGAACAAGTCTATAGCTCTGAACACTGTTAGGGAAGAATAATATAACTCTATTGATATTGAGACCTTTAAAAATGATGAGATAGTTTATTTCATAAAGAAATCTCGAAAATTCTTTATGAATAAGAAGAAACCTTAAGAGAGATATAGAGGTTACTCTAGTGAGTCTAGAAAAGACGATCATGAGAAGACCAATATTAGGATGTTTAGAAAGAAATTTCAGACTGTTAGATGTCATAAGTGTCAAGATTTTGGCCACTTTAGGAATGAATATCATAAAAATAAGAAAAACTTGGATAAAGAAAACATGGATAAAGCTATGAACTCTACTAAGACTATTGACAAGTCTAACTCGGACAATCAAAGTGAGAAGTTCAATTCTAAAGGTCATAATTATATGGCTTTTGCTTCTGGGGTTAGGAGTGAATCTGATAAGGGGAGTGAGAAGGTTGAGGACATAGAACATAGTGAACACTCTAAGGAATAATCTGAAGATGAGGATAATATTCGTGAGGCTTATGAACAATTGTTCCACATGAGTCTTAAAGTTAAAAAGATCAATAGAGTCGTTCTTAAGAAGGTTAATGAACTTGAGCTAGAGAGATACTTATATCTGACCTTCAAGAGTCTACCGAAAGTCTTAGTAAGTTAAGACAAGTTAATGAGAACTTAGAGACTAATGTTAAAACACTTATGAATGATCCTAAAAACTCCACTAGAAGCCTTAATGGGTTAAATGTTGTGAATGAGTCCTTGGAGACTAAGGTTAAAACCATTATGAGCTATCTTGAGAAGTCCAACACTCAACTTCTTGCTAAGAAACTTGATAATAATATAGGCATGAACAAGCCTGAGGAAATAGGGAAGGTCCTGGCTATGATAACACTAGTCCTCGTCCTGCTAGTACTTTCAAGAATATGGGCATTTTAGGATCTAGGCCTACTAGATATCGTAGGACCAACCAACCCAAAAATCAATATCAACAACTACGTAGTTTTGGACCTAGATTTATCCCTACGTATCCAATTGTGGTGAATTGGACACATTGGGCCTAGGTGTCACAAACTTCTAAACATGAATAGAAGTTAAAATATATCTAGCGAGGTTGACTTCCTTACTAATCAGGTTAGCCACTTGACTTAGATGTTGACACAGTTGACCAGGATTAATTCTGCTTTTAGAAAAGTATAGGTTAAGAATATTGATCTGAGAGATTATGGATCTGATCAAGATGTTTTTGAAGGTAATAGCGTTGATGTACCTCAATGGGTAGGTATTTTGGTGCATGAATATGCACTATTCATAGTTTTTATATATTTATGCATTCACATATGTTCCTTGTAAATTCGAAAGTTTCATTGTTTTTCCCTTTATTAACTTAACAAATGACGGATTTTTTATTGAACATGTTAATTTGTAATTAAGTACTAATAAAGTTCATGTATAATAAATTAATTTTTTATTAATTTGTTTAGAACTTGTTTGGAGTACGTAGTAGACGTTATTAAATGCATGGGCGGATCCAGTGGTGGGCTGCACTGGGCTGTAGCCCAGTGTAGTCCAAGCACAAATGTATTAAAAATATAAGCAAATTGGTTGTAGTCCACTGTTCAAGCCCCAGTAGGCAGTAGCCCAATTGAAAACCCAATTAATTCCCAAACATTCACCTATGTTTTTTCATTCTTCAATTTTCACGGTTTCCCTATTTCCCTTTCGGCGACGGCGACGACAGTCACAACACCTTCAATTTCAGCCAATCAGCCTTCAAAATTTCAGACCACCGCCGTCCGCCGAAGTCTTCTTCTTCAATCTTCAGCACAGTTTGAGCTTTCACTTGAGGTTTCAGAACTTTCAGTTTTTGAATTTCACTATCTATCCTTACTTATTCTCCTTCACGGCTTCCCTATTATTCAGCAACAGCCAATACTGCAACAGCTTCACTGTCCTTCACGGCTTCTAGGCTTCACAGCTTCACTATAGTTTGTTCTTCAGCAAGTTAGCAACCACAGCAATCACTGAATCACTTCTCCGCTTACGTTCTTCAGCAATCAGCAGTCGATCCTTCAGGTAATGGAAAATCCATATTGACAAGTACTGTAGTTTTATTTTGTGATTTTCATTTATGAATTATGAATGATTATCTTGAGCTGTTTTTGAAATTGTTTTGGACTCTAATTGCTTGTTCAATTTGTTGATTTTTGCAAATTTATTCTCAATTTGAATCATTTGATGTATTTTAATTATTTTTATTTAACTGTGAATCTGTGATTGAGTGAAAATTGGGGATAAAAGTTGTGATTTAGTCATTTACTCATTTAGCTGTGATTTTTATTTGTTCACATGTGATGCTCTGATGATAGACATTTGGAATTGTCAATATGCCATAATATTTATTGGAGAATTGTCAATGCTTGACAAAATTGGGTGTTGATGGATATGTGTATGTTTGTATCATTGTATGTAGAAGTAGGGATAGTCGTGCTAAATTTTCTAGTTTTGTCTTGGTGAATATGCTTGAAGGGCGTATTAAAGATTGTGCTAAATTATGAATTTATTTGGGAACTGTTAGTTTGGGATATGGGAATTTAGNATTGGGTGTTGATGGATATGTATATGTTTGTATCATTGTATGTAGAAGTAGGGATAATCGTGCTAAATTTTCTAGTTTTGTCTTGGTGAAGATGCTTGAATGGCATATTAAAGTTTGTGCTAAAATAGGAATTTATTTAGGAAATGTTAGTTTGGGATATGGGAATTTAGCCAATGTTAAATTTTCAAAATGAGAGCTTTGTGCTTATTATATATGATATTTATGCTTTGAGTAATGAAACATGTGAAGACGGAAATGTGTAACAAAATGGATGATGGTTTTCTTGCTGATTGTTTAACACTAAACACTGAACGAGAATTAGTATAAATTTAAATCTAAATTTTATTATAGATGAATTTTATGCTATAATTGAACTAGAATTTAGTATGAATTTAGATTTAAATTCTATTATAGATGAATTTATGCTATAAAATATCGTCGGGTACAACTATAATAGGTAACATTATATTACAATTTTTCTTGCTTTATATAAATTTTATTCGTACATTGAATTTTAAAAATTTTTGCCCCCTGTGCCATTCATTCATAGCTACGTCCGTGATTAAATGTATCTTATGCACTACACACATTAGACTCTTGTGAATGAATTTGATTGCGTGTTTGAGATTTGGGATGACGATCATCTGTATTGTGAATTGACTTTGAATATAGGATGACCTTTAACTAAATTGACTTAAACTCTTGCATAATCTTCATAAAGTAAAAGATGTCAGTGATTCAAAATTTGAAATATATATAAAAAAAAGTGGCATACATCTTATACTAGTTTTTGTAGCTTTCTTGACTTGAGCAATTAAGCATACACAGTATCTTAAAATCTGATACGTATGATCATTTGTCTTGGAGTTATTGGCCTAAATCTCATTACTTGTGTCAATAAGTTGTTTAATGACTATAAGTCTGCATATAAGATATAAGAAATAAAATAAAAATAAAAATTTATTATATATATATGTACTTGTTGATAGGTGGAGAAAAAAAGTTACGCAAACAAAAATTTATTATGAGCTTTTTATTTAAAAAGGTCCTAGTAGCACTATGTTTGATTTCATACTTTAAGGAATACATTCACTCACAAGTGATTTATTCTCCTATCATATGTTTTGTATAATTTTTGCATAATTATACATGTGCATATTTTTTTAATTCATTCATCTCTGTGTTCTTCGTAATTATTACTAATTTTTTCTTTGTTGTTCGTGACGAAATGGGGGAGATATTAGTATTTATTTCAAAAAGTTGAGTATATGAGTCAGCGGGAGGATTTTAAATTTATTTCACAAAGTTAAGTATGTGAGTTAGAGGAAGAATTTTAAAATTATTTGATATATGGGGAGTCATATGGATATTTCTTGTTAGAATTTTATTATTGATATTGTGTTTTGTGTTTTGTCAATATTAATATTAAAATTTTATATTTTTTTTATAAATTAGTTATTCACATGGTATTGCATGATTTGGTGTATATGTGTTTTATTGTGTTATTTTATATAACTTAGTAATGTGATTTTATTTATTGTTGTTTCATCTTACTTTTCACGTGATATTTTTGTTTCAATATATTTCAGGAAATAGGTTGACAAGTTGATAAAGTAAAGTTTGGGAAGTGCTAATGGGTAGATTATATTAAACTTTGATTTTGAAATAAATGATTTTGTCACTGAATGTCAAAGAAAAAAAATTTTAGGTCTATATTTGTAACTGGTAATTTCCTAAGTCAAAATCATGTTTTAATTGATTTGCAATCAAAGTTAAAATATGATTTATTTAGTCCAAATTAAAGTCAAAATAGTTTGTGGTTGATAAAATCCTAAAAGAGGTCCAAGATATATAAGAAGAAATCAAGATTCGGTCTTCAAAAAGTTGAATGAAGAAAAGATTATTCGGCGCTAGCCTACCGTCCAGCCATGGCTCGAGCAGTAAAAGCAGTGACCTCGCTGTCTACGTAGCGCTAGATGGCGCTCAAGTGGTAAGCTCGTCGCTCGCCTAGCACCGGCTAGTGCTCGAGCGACGGGTCACGTTTTAGAAATCTTCGTTTGCTTAAAACACTAATTTTATAATTTTTTTTATACCAAACACTATCCACTATATATCTAACCTCATGAACATCCCAAATGTGTTAAATCATTCTTTCATTATAGAGAACACATTATTGAAGACCAAACAACACGTTCAAAGTTATCTTGCTTCAACTCCTTCTTTGTCGATTTATATATTCATCCAACACATAGTTTTTTGATCGAACTATAATATTCTATATTCAACTCAAGATCAAAACACAAAAAGATGTAACGATCAAACCAAACCACCAACTTTCGTATAATCTGTCAGAGTTCTAAAGATCAGGGATGGAAATCGGAGTTCCCATATGATAAGAACGAGAAGTTCTTGATAATCTACATGAGATAGACAATTTCAAAAGATTGAGAGTTGGTACAAGAGCACGCAGTCTAGAAGAGCTTTGGTGATTACAAAAAGTAGGTTAGAGAGTACTAAATGTTAGTTGAGTTTGGACCGTAGTGTAAGTTAATTTGACGATGGTGAATTTTATTGGTTTGAGCCCGAATTTTTTTTATCCTTTGCAAAGGGCTTTTTTCTGTTATCATCTTTGGTATTCTTATTTATTACTACTTTTGATTTATTATGGTATTCAAACATATGGTAAAATTGGTTAATTGACTTAATTATCTAGAAACAATTTAAAAGTAACTTGTTTTTAATTGATTAATTCCGCAAGTGGGTTTAGATAAAACATTAATTTGAAACTATCGGCCAACATCAAGGGACCAATTCATTATTAGTTGATATATTGTCGCTATTTATTTAATTTGTTGGATTTTAACGTACAAGACAATATTATGAAATGAAAGAAAAAAAAGTTAGAAATTTTTGTTTGTTACGCAATTGTATCACATCCACTTATAAATACTTTGTTCGGTATATTGATTTACTTGTCATCTTATTTCGCTTAAAAATATAAAAAGTCGAAATGAAGCAATCAAAAATCAATTGTAGTTTTTGGAGCCTTCCACCAATAAAACAAAATTGCTTGTTCCTATTAGGATTCAAATAGCAAGAATAACAATTATTAGTATATAGGAATATGAATGAAATGGATCTTCATTGAAAAAAGTGGAAATGATGAAGATATACAACGGTTATACCGTTGAATGATATTAAAATTAGGTTAGATATTTTGTTCAATAGGTAGGCTCAGTAGCTGCTAAAAAAATATAGTACAATTATCCAAGGAAGTAATTGGTGTGGCATATACCAAAACCTAAATCTATCCAAGGATTTTTGTTCATGCTATAGTTCTTGAGAACAAAAAAATTACTTTTTCTAATTAGTTGAACATGTTAAAAGATGAAAAGAGACAAACATCCTTATCACCCTTTTTTCCCCCTTTTCTTCTTCCCCTTTTTTTGTAGGTTTAAATGTGGCTAGAATAACGTCGAGAGTATCTTCATTTTGTGTACTTAGCAATCTTGTGACTTTAAACTCTAAAACCATCTTCAACCCATTCAAAAAGAAAAAAGAAAAGCACTTCAAATGGTGCAACTTCCACACCACTTATATTTAGTCATCTCCGATTTAACGTACCAAATTATACAAAATAAAAGAATGTTCTCTTTCTTTCATATATATATTTTTTTAATTCTTCATAACTAATTTATTTTAAACATTATTTAATTATTACTGAAATTAACCAAATCCAAATGCTACGAGCTGGAACGAGTCAAAAATTGGAAAAAAAAAGTATTAAAAGATTTTAGTTTCATAACATATCCAAATCTACGTGAGTTTAACGAAATAAACAAACAAGAATCATGCAAAAAAAGAGCTCAAGAACAAAGTTAATTATCTCAAAGTACCTTAATCCTTTTGATCAATAATTTGATGGTCTTGAAGGATTCGAAAATGATCAACCAGAATAATAAATTATTATCTTAATTTATGTTGTATTTTACTTTCAAAAATTTTACTTTTCAATATTTATGTTATTGTAGTGCTTATTTCGTTTTAAATATGTAAATATCATATTTGTAACTTTTGACTTTGATGGACTCTTTTATTTTATTTTAATGTATTCAATAATTATTATTTGTGACTTGATTACAATTATTATAAATATTAATTAAAATAATAATCACATTAAAAAATATAAATTAAATTAAACTATTAAGCAATAAAAGGATAAAATGAGAATTAAAATTCATTGTAGTATAAAGTGGAGGATAAAGATGAAAAATAATTAAAACTACATATATTACACCAACTCTAACTTGATTTGAAAATTTAAAGTCGATTTGTCACGTCATTTTTATACTAAATTGATATTTTATGCAATTTGAAGTCGGGTTGGATATGCCTCACATGTACATATCATTTTAATTTAAGTGGTCCTCATGATTTCAAATAACTTAGCCCTATACTTTTTTTTTTTGGAAAATAATGATGTTGATTTATTATTTATGGAACGTGGCATATATTTCAGACCCTAATAAGAAAAATTCATCCCTTCATGACCCGATATGTCATTTGTTTTTGTGAGGACCATTGTAATACAAGGATGGCTTATCAAATTAACCTTAGTCAATTAAATTATTAGTACCACTTGCAACAAATTGGGAGCAAATACATGGTAGCAAGTGGGTTTTTCTTAGCCAATGGTCCCTAGCAATTACAATTATGTATTATCAAGGACCACAAGTTACAAAATTGACAAAAGAAAAAAAAATTGCTCTTGATGTCTCGACGAGGATTCTATTCAGGTCGTTTTAAGTAATGTGACAAGTACGATCAAACATGAATATGCAAAAGTTTTAATTCATTTATAACACAAGTTAGATTTTCAACCATTTATTTCGAGATGACAAAGTTTTAGATTTATGGTCAAGGCATATTCTACCTCATATTGCACAGAAGGACCACTACTTCAGTTTGTGGCCTTGATGCTACTGCGTAAGCCACTTACAGTTTGCTTACTATTACCCAAAACTGCAAGTGAAAGCGATGTAATATAGAAGAAAATTACATAAACCGAACTTTTACGACATAATGGGTGCCTAGAATTGAAAATATTAAACGTAACCGATAAAATTTATCATGTTTTTCTCTTCAATATTCTTGTCTAACGTTATCCAGTTAAACTTACCAAATATGTCAGAATTGCTTTCTTGGCCATGGGAAATCAATAATCATGTCGTGGATATATTCACTTCACAACTTGGACAAGTATACGTAAATTTGAAACGAAACATTTTCTTTGCTTTATTTTTAGTAATGTTATTTGTATTAAGTTGTAGAGTTTAATTATTATCACTCCACTGATTCAGTACGCGAATCGAACTCCATGGTGAGGTTGCTGTGGGGAGCAAGAAGGGGTAGGAAGCGCTGGGACCAAAATTTCATTAAAGATAATTTAAGAATTTGTGTTCCTGTAAATTTTGATTTTATTATAATTTGTCTTATAAATGGGAAGTTGTCATTGGCCTTTCAGATTATCATTAAAAAAAAGAATGGAAAAGTGGAGTTAGAGAATATAAGGCCCTGTTTGATGGGCAGCATTTTCCATGAAACTTGGAAAATGTAAAGTTTTGCACCGTTTGACAGCAAACCTACTCCACCCACACGCCTACTTTACAGCTTTTGGAAGAAAATGATTTCTTGTTGTTTTGGTTAGTTTTGATTTTTCAGGTTTTTTATTTTTTTTGCAATTGAAAAAAATTCTAGACACAATGGTAAAAAAATATATCACTTTTATTGACAATTTTCATGCAAAACAAAGTCAAACGAATGGTATTCAGTATGGCATTTTTTTAATCTTTTAATCTTTTTTTTTTTGGAAATTGAAACAAATGCTAGACCCAATGGTAAAAAAATTATCACTTTAATGGACAATTTCCATGAAAAACAAAACCAAATGGTTACAAAACTTTCAACATTTTCCAAGTGAAAAATTATATCATTCAAACACAATTAATTACATTTTTCAATAAAACAAATTCTAGACAATTCAATTCCCAGTAAAACATTTTATTTCCACTCAAATTCCACATTTGCAATCAAACGGACTCTAAGTGTAGGATTTTCTCTTGTAAATTCCTTTTAATCATAATGAATTATTGCGGCGTTAAAAGATGACGTAATCTCACATTAAGACGAACCTCTATAAATATTGTTCTCTTTATTTTTTTTCCCCATGCTAATTGATTACTAAATGTGGAATATAGTTGGGATTTCTAATTCTCAATTATGTGACAATAATACTTAATGAAAAAATTTAAAAGTTCGGTTCACTAAGTTTAATCATAGAAAATAGTCTAAATCATTGTTGATATGGGTGATCCATGTAAACAAAGTTACGATCATACTTGAAAGAGACAATGAAATGAAGAGGACAAAGTTGTTGCCTTCAAAAATTGTTATCAATCTTAATGCAAAGACGGAAGACGTTACATACAAGTGATAGAAACAATTTTTTAATGGTCTCCTAAAACCCTGTGGAGCCAATTAGAAACAGGCCCACTCAGCCACTCCATTTCATTTTCGTCTGTCGACGAAAGTTAATTACCATAAACATTTTATTTCCTATACATGCCATCGTTACTACTTTGAGCCAAAAATTCAAAGTTGTCCATCTAACTTCTATTTTAAGCCACTGTTTCGTTTGGATAAAAATTAGATATTAAATTTTAATAAATAATGGTGTAGATAAAAATTATAGATTTCATAAAATATTGATTGAAAAAAAAAAATGAGGGTCAATCAAGATCTAAGGGTGTCTTTGATTGATTTTGAAAAATATCATTTTCTCGTCCAAGTTTCTACTTTTGAAGTGTTTGATTGAGATTTTTTCATGAAAAATAATTTTCAAAAGCTGATAATGTGACCATGTTTTCCTCAAAAATAATGAAATTTCAATATGATTGTTATAGAAAAGTACAACATTTTTTAAGTAGAAATTTAAATCAATCAAACAGATTTAATTGATAATTTTCATGCATATTCGAATTGTTTAGAACTTATTTTCTTTTCATGCAAGTTTTATGCATATATACAATCAAACAGATCCCAATTATAATTGCTTAGTTCTATAGGAGAAGGAAAATGTCGTCAGTACACTCTTTTGTTACAAGTGATGTTAACGTTGATTGGATGAAAAAATTGTCAAACCAACGATGTATTGTCATATGATAAACTATAAAAAAAATAAAGTAAAAAAATAATATATATGTAGCATAATCGATAGGAGAAAAAGACAAAGGAAAGTTGCGTAACTTTTTTATTTGACCGTCATTCATTCATCGTTTCGAAAAGCCCATTGATGCATGGAAAACAAAAATTGGATTCACAATTCACAAGATTAGGCCACGTGTGAAGTCCAGTCCATTAGTCACGTCTTTCTCATTTCTCACCTCGCTCGTGTCATCTCATACGAATGGTTTTGTGGCTTTAGCCCTTCTCTTTCTCTTCTATTCATCTTTTGCCTCTTCTTTTCTACTTTCCCTTTTTGCCCTTTTGGGTTTTTCTTTGTTCTGTTCATTTTTTGGCCTTCTCTTTCCTACTATCCATTTTTGCCCTTCCTTTTTTTTTTTTGTTTGTGAAAATGGCAAAATTGATTCCCAATTTATAATACCACTAGCAAGTTGATGCTCAATCTATTGTAGTTGAACATTTTTCTTCACCTAAAACATAAATTTCTAAGTACTATATAAGTTAGAAAACATAATTAAGCTTTATAAAATTAGACGTATACGCTTTAATAGAGATTTAGACAACTCTCATGATTGTAAACTAGTTGTGCGAAGGGTCAACTATCTTATTTTTAAAGATCAAGAGCCAACTTACCAAACGTAATTTTCCTTTCATTTCAATCGAAGCAACACAAACAAACCACTGTTCCTCTTTTAAAATGAATAATGCTATTTATTATGACGATGGTAATTATCTGTTTAGGTGGTAGTGAACATCTTAATTTATTGTCATTAGCCTCCTAATTTATTATTCAATGAAGTTTTGATACAATTTAATGCAATTGAACAATAAATCAGATAATTCGTTGATAATTATGGTAGAATAGCAAAAGCACACATTCAAAATTTTGCATGGCTAAGCTTCACTTTATAAGACCATCTAATTATAAATAATTGGCGTTGTGGGTCCAAGTCCACTAGTTGAACGCCACGTGGCACACAATTTTGCCTATATATGCAAAGGGCTTGGTGCCAAGTGAGAAGCGCACGCACTACGCGCACTGTAGAAGTTCCTGTTGTTTCCTCTCTCTCGAAGGCTTTGGGTTGTTCAATCTTGTTTCGAAAAATGTTTATCGAGAACTTTAAGGTTGACAGCCCCAATGTTAAGTACACTGAGTCCGAGATTCATTCGTTGTACAACTATGAAACCACAGAGCTTGTTCATGAAAACAAAAACGGCACCTACCAATGGACTGTCAAGCCAAAGACCGTCAAATATGAGTTCAAGACTGATGTCCATGTCCCCAAATTAGGGTCTGTCTATGTACATATAATATATGTATATGTGTGTGTGTGTAAGTATATTTATGTATTATTTGATTTTTGTCTGTGTTGTGATGCCGTTTCGATTTGTTGTAGGGTTATGCTTGTTGGATGGGGAGGTAACAATGGCTCAACACTTACTGGTGGTGTCATTGCAAATCGCGAGTGAGTTCATCATAAAACTTTTATATTGGTGTTTTTACCATAGATTTGTTATAAATTAATCATGATTTAAAAAAGGATTTACCCTTTGATGAATGGAATGGAATGGAATATATGGCAAAAAATTGACATATGGGTTCATGAAAATTGGCAGAGGAATTTCGTGGGCTACGAAGGACAAGGTGCAACAAGCCAATTATTTTGGCTCGCTTACCCAGGCATCCTCAATCAGGGTTGGGTCTTTCAATGGTGAAGAGATATATGCTCCATTCAAGAGCCTACTCCCAATGGTACCTTTTTTTTTTAAGTAATTAATTAATTTTTTTTTTTATAATTTTAATTGTTGTGTATAATTTTTTTATTATTTGATTGTGATTAGGTCAACCCAGATGACATTGTTTTTGGAGGATGGGACATTAGTAACATGAACTTGGCTGATGCCATGGCCAGGGCTAGGGTATTTGATATTGATCTGCAGAAACAATTGAGGCCCTACGTGGAAAACATGGTCCCACTCCCTGGAATCTACGACTCAGATTTCATAGCTGCCAACCAAGGTTCTCGTGCTAACAACATGATTAAAGGAACCAAGAAAGAACAAGTTCAACAAATCATCAAGGATATGAGGTATAAAATCAATCAATTTTGCTTAAGAATAGTAAAAGATGGACATAAAAATTGTCATTTGATATGTTGTAATTGGTGATTTTGTTTTGAACTTGTATTAAATAGGGAGTTTAAGGAGAAAAACAAAGTAGACAAGGTAGTGGTCCTTTGGACAGCCAACACAGAAAGATACAGCAATGTAATTGTTGGGCTAAATGACACTGTGGAAAATCTCTTTGCCTCACTGGAGAAGAACGAGGCTGAGATATCTCCTTCAACCTTATACGCCATTGCTTGTATTCTTGAAAATATTCCTTTCATCAATGGTAGCCCACAAAACACATTTGTTCCAGGTAAATTACCCATGTCTTGTCCAACGATGTCCAATACTACATAATAAACGTGTAAATTCCTTAAGAAACTTAGTTTTCTTATAGAACGTCGAGTGATGAGGGCTATTTGATTTTTCAGGCCTAATTGATTTGGCCATCCAAAGGAACAGTTTGATCGGTGGAGACGACTTCAAAAGTGGTCAGACCAAGATGAAATCAGTGCTCGTTGATTTCCTTGTTGGAGCTGGTATTAAGGTATATAATTCATTGTTGTACATGGAATTATATTGTTCCTTATCTAGTTTCTTTAAGATTCTTGGTGGGGTGTTTTTGTGCGACTGCAGCCAACATCAATAGTGAGCTACAACCACTTGGGAAACAACGATGGCATGAATCTGTCAGCCCCGCAAACCTTCCGTTCCAAGGAGATTTCCAAAAGTAATGTGGTTGATGACATGGTTGCTAGCAATGGCATACTCTATGAGCCCGGAGAGCACCCTGATCATGTGGTTGTCATCAAGGTATGTGCCATTGTGATCCTAAAATTCCTGTAGAATCAGATGATTGATCTTATGTGGTGTTTGATGGATGGATGGTGCAATGTGAATGTAGTATGTGCCGTACGTGGGAGATAGTAAAAGGGCAATGGACGAGTACACATCGGAGATTTTCATGGGTGGGACGAACACCATCGTGTTGCACAACACATGCGAGGACTCTCTTCTTGCTGCTCCAATCATCTTGGATTTGGTGCTGCTTGCTGAACTTAGCACTCGCATACAGCTTAAAGCTGAAGCAGAGGTCTGTTTGGTCCATTCTATTGCTGTTTTAAGTGGCATTTGATTAAATCAAATATACTGACAGTTGAATATCTTTTCAGGGCAAGTTCCACTCATTCCACCCTGTGGCTACAATTCTCAGCTACCTCTCCAAAGCCCCACTTGTAAGTTTTTTTTTTCTCATTAGTGTTCATTTTTGCTCGAAGGGCTCAAAATTGTGTCACGTTACTCTCCTTGGTTTGAATCTTAGATGTCTGAGGGCAGTTAGACTAGATTTCCCTGAATAGTGTTATTCCACTCAATAAAATCGAATATATTTAAACGGACACAGATATCGAGTTAATAACTGAATGAAGTGTAAAATACAAGAATTATTGATGGATGCGCATGACAAAGAATTTCCAACCTTTGAGAGAGTTATTTCAGTTGGATTGTTCACGGAGAACAAATAATTAATAAGTGACCTTTTTACATGAATTCATGCAATATTGCTCTATTATTGATCAGAAAAAATGTGGTCCAACACACTTGTTTGGGAATTTCATTTAATTCCTGTGTACTTGAAACATAAGATGTGCCAGGATGCACAAGTTGGGTTGGTAGATAAGTCACATGAATCGTATGGACTTGTTTGGTACATTGAACTTGACAAGATTAGACATGATTTTAAAGAGATTCATGTGATAAATTAGTAAACAAAGGTCCTTTGATTGTATCGGAAAACAGGTACCACCGGGCACACCAGTTGTGAATGCACTTTCGAAGCAGCGGGCAATGCTTGAGAACATAATGAGGGCTTGTGTTGGATTGGCTCCAGAGAATAACATGATTCTGGAGTACAAGTGAAGATTATCATAGTTGAAGAAAAGGGCAAAAGAACCATTTTCCTTTCCTTTGCGTTTTCTCTTCTTCCATTAATTAGTACAAAAATATATAACTGTGTTTTGGGGTGTAATATCGTGGAGCAAAGATTTCTATTATCATATCAAGTGTATTTCCGCTGCTTTTAGAGTGAGTGACTTATGAAAATAATATTTAGCTTATTCAGAAAGACTTTGGGTTTTATATATCGAACTACAAATAATAAAAGAAAAATAAACTTTTCTGCTAGCTGCAATAGTGTATGAATTATGTAGTAGCAAAATATTATTTGAATTACTTCGATGTATCAAATGTGGGTAGAGAAGACTAGCCCGCTACGCATGAAGATCTTCATTGGGTGTTTCGTCTAATTTTTGTCTATATAGTGCCAAGCTCTGCAGAAAGAAAACAAGTGATCAAAGATAATCCAAATATCGGATTACCTACAAATAATTGAAGGATTTTAAATAACATGTCATGTTCCAAATGCTTCAAATGGTTATATTCTTTGAGGAGCTTGATGACTGCATTTGTAAGCTATGGTATCAGTCTATTGGTCAAATGCTTATTTGAAGGTGCCAATCCTCGAAGAAATCAATCGATGCTTCATCATTTAAGTAAATAGAATTCTACCTTGTCAGCATATTCAAGCTACTATGGTCATTCCTAGAATTTTTTTACAGTGGGGGTAAAACAATTTGCGGTTACAGAGCAATAATCAGGTCTAATGATGTGATCCAGATTAAACTATATAACCTTTATATGTGAAATTCCCTTAATTTTATTAAGGTTGAAGATAATATGGAAAAATATGGCACAACACTCTTCATTTGACAAAATAGTAAAAGAATCACAAACAACTTATATACCTCTGTATAAGCATATACACCAGCCTCTGAAGATCCAATGGGACTTCCTCTCCTGATGAAGTTTTGGTCCTTGTATATATAGAGCATTGGCACTCCAGTTGAGAGTTCTAAATTGATAACCTGTTAATTACAAACCAACAAAACTTCAATTAGAATCATTGTAATGGTATAGGTATCATAAAGAATGGTAGATAGCGTTTGTCACCTCCTGAGGAGTTAGTTTATCAAGATACATAATAATAGACCTCAGTGAATTTGCATGAGCTACAATCATTACGTGCCTTCCCCTCAAAAGCTGGGGCTCAATCTGCAAAAATAATCTTCCCTTGTATTCTTTAGTGCAAGCCTCGGGTGTCATTTATATTCTCGAACTTTTAATGCAGCGTAAGAGTTGTGCTTACATTATCTTTGAAGAAAGAAACAGCTCGTCCCAAGCACATTTCCAAGCTCTCTCCATTTGGAGGCTGAACATCGTAACTTCTACGCCATTTATGAACCTGCTCCTTCCCATATCTTTCAGCTGTTTCCTTCTTATTAAGACCCTGTAGCTCTCCATACCTACAGACAAAAGCACTCGTTTTACCAGAAACCAAATGTTACATGGCACGCAAAGATGACAAATGAGCAAGAAGAGAGGCATGAAATTACATTCTTTCATTCAGTTGCCACGCCTTAACAACAGGAATAGATTGCTTCTTGGTGCCGTCACTATAAATTTGACTCCATATCCTTGCTTGTTCAGTCTCCTTATGAATAACTATAGGCACCTGAGAACTTTTGAGGAGGTTAACTGCCAACACATATCAGGCTTTAATCTTGGTTTATTACACCCCCGATCCAAAACTTGAGATAAGGGGTGTAAACCGAAAAAAGATTCGTAAGTGGTTGTTAATGGAGTTGAAGTTACTAGGAGTCGAAATCAAGTTATGCCGAATTGCTCCATGTATAGTTCCTCAAACCACATTTTCTAAATGAACCAAGGTCAATCCGAATCAATCTTGTAAAAGATAGAAATGCATTCATTTCCTGTGCATTGATATGATCGATAATATTATCGGAGTGAAACAAGGGATTTAAAGAAAAACATAGGCTAGACTAAATTAGTAACAAGTAAACCTTTTGTGTGAGGAAATCAGCACATAACGTTCTTACCTACCTATCACTATCATTGTGCAAAACATCCCCATTTTCTATTTTTTAGCATTTTCACTCTTAATTACATCTTTNTTAAAGAAAAACATAGGCTAGACTAAATTAGTAACAAGTAAACCTTTTGTGTGAGGAAATCAGCACATAACGTTCTTACCTACCTATCACTATCATTGTGCAAAACATCCCTATTTTCTATTTTTTAGCATTTTCACCCTTAATTACATCTTTAATTGCACAAAGCGTCCTTATGTCAATTTTCATCCAACATTTCAGTTAAATGAACACATGTAGTCAATTTTATTTTATTTTTTAAAAAAAAATGAGAGGGTTTTATTGTCTTAAAACATTTTATTCCTTTCCCCATCTTCTTCCCCAATTTCCTCCCTCCCCTATCATTTTCTTCCTCGATCCCTCCCCCCATCATCTTCTTCCTCAAGCTTGTACAATGTTATTCTAACCCCCAACCACCCCCCCCCATCCAAAAACCTACTCTGCATGCACCCCAGAGCCCCACTTACACCCCCTTCTCTTGCATATGCAAGCCTTTTACACCAACCAAAATCTTGACCTATCGGCTGTATCAATCCAGAAAATCAAGAATCAATGTCAAGTGTTCAACACATAGTAATAGTGAAGCAATTGGGGGCACAAAAAATTGGGAGAAATGGGTGTGCAAGCTTGAGGAAGAAGATGGGGGTGGGGGGTGTTTGAGGAAGAAGATGATTGGGGTGGGGGGAGGGAATTAGGAAAGAAGATGAGGAAGGAAAGAAAATGTTTTAAGACAATAATACCCTTCCATTTTGAAAAAAAAAAATTTGACTACAAATGTTCATTTAACAGAAAAGTTGGATGGAAATTAACATAATGATAAATGATATTTTGCGCAATCAAGGGTGTAATTAAGGGTAAAAATACCAAAAAAACGGAAGGTACGGACGTTATCTCCAAATATTTTGGATATAAATACCACTTGTTACATATTGAGCACATAAATTATTAATCTAGCGGTTCAGCATATACCAAAAAACCTCGAGTGTTTTCAGGACTGGATATTCGAGAAAATTACTCATAAACAAGTTTGAATGATCAAGTAATGCACAGAAACATATAATTCTTTAAATTTCTGAAGGTTGTATGCAGCATGGGGATTATCAACTGTGGCCAGCTATGCATTTTGCTTTATCCCTTTTACTCAAGAAAATTCTAAACCAAGTAATAATAATAATATTTAGTCCCAGGATGTCAAAGAAGATACAAAACCTCAGCAGAAGAGGAAACATGCTATGCGTGTAAACATTCCATTAAGTATCGAATGCAACATCATGACTAAAGAGTGCGTGTAAAAATGCATTTGACAAAAACCAGCAGCAACAGTTATCTAGCCATGGATGCAAACGCATGCTGGAGATGCTCAACATGTTTGTGCTGTCCCTCTTACTTCTGATTTTTGAATCTAAAGATGAACTGAATTCATTGGGATGAATCAAAGACAAAATTCTGTCCAATCTTTTGGAGATTATTCAGAAACATATGAAGACTTCGATTACAATGAAAAAGCTTAAATTAGTTTGTGCAAAGTTTGAAATGCTCTGTATATTTCATAATATAGTCGTAATGTAAGCATATGAACGCTAAAACTTGATTCTTGTTCGTAATTATAAAAAAATATGAACTAGAATTTCATATTTTCTCTCATTCAGCCCCAAGCCTATAAATGAAGAAATGCTTAAAGACAAATTGTTCAAATACAAATTTTGAGAAACAATATCGACAGAGAGGTACCTTCAGGCAGCGGTGCTCTGTTAGAGCGAGCATAGCAGTCATTTGAGAACGAATCAGTGCCGATATATAGATGATGTCCAAAGGTAAGTTGCTAATTCTCTTCCCAGCCTCAATCGCTTCTTCTACTCCTTTTGTCGTTAATGGTACATCCACACAACCAGTGAACAAGTTCTTCTCATTCCACATTGATTCTCCATGTCTAATCAAAATCAAAGTAGACTCATCTGTAAAAATGTATTGGTGACTTAGGTATGTTCATGTACAGGGACTAATAAAACAATTCAATCAGAAATAACAAGCATGCACAATAAGAAAAAGCAGTAAAGCCGCCCCAAGTTGATTACTGAAGAAAGGAAGGATAATATGTAATGGCACTTACTCTCCGTTGTTTGAGAGACGTGAGCATTGTTGTACAAGGAGAAGACACTAGGAAGAGCCCTCAATTGATTCGACTTGTGAATAGAACATAATTTATACACATTAGAAATGTAAGTTTGTTTTATGCACATTGGGTTATTATTTTGAAGTCTGACTACAACTGATCTAGTGGAAAAATCTTGAAAGCCCTTGATAGAATTACAAGCACCACCACCTCCTTTAATCCACTTGGAATTTACAGCTTGGTGAAAAGCAGAGCTAGCCATTCTTGAAATCCAAAACGACCCTTCAAAGTATAATATATTCAGATTAAATTTGTAATCCCAGAAAAAAATTGGTGTGTATACTCGAAATATTTCTACACCATCAGATGAAAGAATCGATTAAACCAAATTGCTGTCAAGAAAATCTTGTGATTTAATAAGACCATGCCCATTCCCAAACATGCTCCATAAAAGATCATTCAATTAAAACATTGATTAGTGCTCATAAAATTGACAACCCATAAGCTCATTCAAAAAAGGAAAACCGAATTTAACAAAATGTATGTTTGTGTTGTGATGAATAAGAAAAACGATTTTATTTAAATCAAGATGATCAAGTTTTGCGACAATTGAAGAACAGGGAACCAAAACAGCATTGATTTTTAAAAAGGACGACCTAAGACGAAGAGTGGCGATGAAAATGTAAACTTGTTCAAAAAAGGGGAAAATGCATAGGTATGATTCGTAGTTACCTCAAAATTGGGTGAAATTGCGATCAAGTTTCAGAGGGATCTCAACGAGGATTATGGAGAACCCAAAGTGTGGTATGGAAAGTGCCGGCGATAGAAATTGCTTTGCTTCACTTTTCAGCTGGAACTTAGACGCAGTGCACCGAATTTGAGGTAAGTATTGCAGTATATTACACCAAATTTTACATGAAACTAAAAACAGGTGCTGCCCGACGGGCATGGCAGTGGTAAAATAGGAGAGTTCTCTACGAAGTATTGAAGGTTCGAATTCTCGCGGCAGTTGAAAGGCAATATTTAAATTTTGGAAGGCAACATCTATGCTAGAACATAGAAGTCCACATGGAGGAGAACTGCCGAATATTCAGTCCAAGTGTATATGAACTGTGACCGCATTCGAATTAACTCGGGTGGCGAACCATGGGGAAAGCTGTCACTCCTCAGGATTAGTCGGGCGAAAATTGGACAACTAAGTCACAAAAAAACAGTAATGCTACACGTACAGATGGAAAAACCAACAGAAATGGACCAAAATGCTCACACCATGTGGGGCTAGTGCATTTTTTATTTATTTTTTTAATACATAGTGAGGCCCATCCCGCTGTGAGTTTTCTAGTGCATTTCTATGGAGTGGTTTATGTACAAATGAAAAAATACAACTAAAAATTATCTTCAACCATTGCATCAAAATTTATGCCAAATAAACAATGTTTAATCATTTTCTTCTCTTTTTTATTCTTAATAATTTATTTATTTGAAAAATTATTTCTTCATTTATTTTATAAAATAGATAAATTATTTTCAATAATCGTGTTATCGCAATATATTTCGTGTTAACTTTAGATAATATTGCAATTTTAATTAATTAATTATTATTTTTACATTATTAAAATTTATTTTAAATACTAATAATAATAATAATTATTATTATTATTATTATTATAGAAATTTATTGTATTTAAAAAATATATAACATAAATGATACAAATAACATCTATCAATTAATTGTTAAATAGAAAAAAGAGTAAATTTGACTTTGCACCATTTTGCACCAAACTGGTGCAAACTTTGGTACCACATTGGAGAGCTTTTGCACCAAAATTTGGTGCATTTTGATGTTTTTGTGCTACCTTTGGAGATGTCCCTAAATGAGGATTTTGTGCAGCGGTAAACGGTTTTTTTTTTTTTTATTCATTTTTAATTTTATGCATCTTAAGACATCTAAGGGTGTGCTTAATTACATTTATTTTTCAACGAAAATGTTAGTTTTCTATCCAAAATCTTAGTTTGGAGTGTTTGATTGCTATTTTTTCCATTGAAAATATTTTTCAACTTTTGAAAATATGCCTAATTTTCCTTATTTTTATAGAAAATATTTTCTTTGGAGGAATAAGATTTTGTTTTCCCCCAATCAAAGACGCCCTAAATGAGAATTTTGTGATATGTAACACTAAACGGGGGAGTAGGTTTTTGTTTTTGTTTTGATGCTACCTTTGGAGATGTCCTTAAATGAGGATTTTGTGATATGCAGCACTAAACAGTATTTTTTTTTATTTTATACTCATTTTTAATTTTATGCATCTTAAGACATCCGAGGGTGTATTTAATTACATTTATTTTCATTAAAAATGTTAGTTTTTTATCCAAATTCTTACTTTGGAGTGTTTGATTGCTATTTTTTTTTCATTGAAAATATTTTTCAATTTTCGAAAATATGCCTAATTTTCCTTGTTTTTAAAGAAAATATTTTCTTTGGTGGAGTAGGTTTTTGTTTTCCCCCAATCAAAGACGCCTTAAATGAGGATTTTGTGATATGCAGCACTAAACGGGGGAATAGGTTTTTGTTTTTGTTTTTTGTTTTGGTGCTACCTTTAGAGATGTCCTTAAATGAGGATTTTGTGATATGCAGCATTAAATTGTATTTTTTTTATTTTATACTCATTTTTAATTTTATGCATCTTAATGTTGGAAATCTACTTAATCATACGCAGCAGAACATAAAATTATATTTCAATTCTCATACAAGGATTTGCTTTGTGTTTGATAGAAATTGTGATACAATTAATACATTTGATGAATTCCACAAACTCATTTACTTTTTCTTGAACTCCAATGATCATGATCTGCAATCCAAGCCGTCTAATTGTCCAGCCTCCAATGATGATCCACACAGAGAACAAGAATAACGGCTAGGGTTTTCTTTTCTTGTGCTAGCAAGAATAATGAATTATTCCATACAATTTTAAAACTCTAACAGTCTATTAATATAAGTTCAAGCGAGCTTGACCCATCTCTTAAACTTAAGCCGGTCCATTATTTAATTTATAAAATTAATTAAATCTAGTCAATGAATTAGTTAATCCAATTAATTAATTCGGGCCTACTAATAACCAACTCAATTAATTAATTATTCAATACTTGTCAATTAATTAATTGGTAAATCTTATTCTTCTGGTTCTCTTTTATGTGTGACTCATTAGGTTTCCAATCACGAT
>CAIGRP010111271.1:0-13109 GCA_903798385.1 Fraxinus cuspidata
CATTCTATCCAAATCTTATAATAATATTCTAAAAGTTTTCAAATAATATCATAACACTTGTAAAGTTTATAAATATAGTCGGGTTAGGTTAGGTTGGGCCGAGTTTATTTGATTTTTAAGAGTTAACCCATAACCCGACCTAACCCAACTCAACCCACCTACACAACCAACACATTCAACCCGTATAAAAACAATAAAAAAATCAACCCAAACCGGTCGGGTTGATTCGGTTTGGACGGTTTGGGCGTGTTCGGTTGGGTTTTGCCCACCCCTAAGCATACGGGTTATTTTGTATCTTTCATTTTTGTAGATTGTACAAAGTCATTGATACTATATGATAGAAGAGAGAGAGCTTTGACAAAAAAATAAGTTATTGGAGAATAGACAAATCAATTGTAAAAAAAAAAAAACTTTGAAAATGTATGTGCATTTGCTCACATATAAGAACATCTAGAATGACAAGAATACTAAAAAGTTCTACGAGTCGATTATTGTTGTTTTTCAAGTCTTAATGCCCAATTTGTGGATGGACAACTAATGTATTCCAATTATTTAATAGGATTCTATAGTCAATTCATGACTCGTAAATGTGGAAAACGCCCTTGAGATGATCTCAAAAAAGATGAAACGTGTTTATTGATAAAGAAACCTTCCACTTTAATTGGTATTTCTTGATTAAGACTCGGGAAAACTGTAAGGTACATGCACCTTAACATGCATAATACACCAAAAACATGTGAATATTAATAACTATATATTATTAGGGAAACGCTACATGTACAATAGGGGGGCTCACGACTTTTTAATTGGATGTGGGCCCCCTTTTTTGTGAGGAGAGTGTACACTGGGGTGTCAATCTCGATGTACAAGTAGCATTTCACATATTATTATTCTCAGTGAAATTGACATGTACCTAAAAGATAAGAAAATGAGTACAAGACAAGGACTTCACCTACACTAAAATTGACACTACAATGTCGACATGTTCTAAGCCGTGAGGTCAGCTTCGAATTTTCCATACTCGGAGTCAAATATTACGGCTCAAACTAGAGGAGCTTATTTAATTGAAATGAATTTTAAAGAATATATACTAATTTAGATAATAACTTAAAAAGAAAAAGAAAAAGGAAAGTGAGAAGTACCCAATATGTCTGAACACTCAATAGAAAAAGTAGTTTGACTTTCTATAAATAATTTACAACCACCAAAACAGTCAGAATTGTCAAAACCAGGATAACGAGGCCAACCAAATTTATGTTAGACCAGCTTGTTGAAGGAAAAAATTAAACTATTAATTGGCTACCTAACAACAATTTCTACCTAGTTTTTCATTCTATTGATCTAAAGAATAAAATGTCACAATCTAGACGAATAATATTGTAATAAATTTTGCAATATAGTAATATGAATTGGTAATTTCATTTGTGGACAAAGTGAAACTTTAATTTAGTTTCAATTGACGAGTTATTAACCTTTAATTTAATTTCGAATTTTATCACTACATCACCTTACGTCTTCCAAATTGAAAAAGACTTTTTAATTCACAATCATACCTCAATGAATCTTACATGTAATAAATTTTGCAATATAGTAATATGAATTGGTAATTTCATTTGTGGACAAAGTTGAATAATCACGTGCTAAAAAAATATGTCAAGTGTAATGACTGTGACACAATAATAAAAAATAAAAATAAAAAGATTGATTGATTATACTCTTTATTTAGTCTCATATTGGTATAGATCAAAATCATATTTTTAACAGAATTTGATAGTTAGAGGTTGGAGGATTGTATTAAAATATTAAGTCAAATGAAAAATTCAATTAAATTCCCCTTACACGCCTCGAGAAATACATTTCGACATTTCCACTTTTGCCTTGGCTTGAAAGAGTAAGTGACTATTATAGAGGTAATTCACTCACTCAGATGAAAATTGCTAGATGACATGGAAGCCAAAAAGTAAAAAATTCCACACTCTCTCTCTCTCTCTCAACCAATTTTAAATTATTCTTTATGGGTTCCACGAATTTCAATCATGTTAGATGGAAGTACATTCTATATCAACTCGACTTCGAATTTGTTAGTTTTACGAGAAAATTAATTTAGCACTCAAGAATAATTTTAGTTTCAATTTTTCTCATGAGAGTAATATAAGTTTTTTTTTAAATAAATAAATTATAGAACAAATTATTTAAGCTTGAGGAAAATCAAAATAATCTTGACACTCCGGGATGGGCTGGTATATCAATATCCTGTTGGGCTGAAACAAAAGCCCACGTTCATGGTCCTCCATTATGCTATCAACACCATATTGGCAGAATGCATGAGTGTTCAATTAAAAAGAAAATAAAGGGAATGAAAAATAATGGAATAAAGAAAAGAAAGAGTAAATAAATTATCAAGATTAAAGTTGGATTTTTTTTTTATTGAAATTACAAATCTCTGTGTAAACTCATAGATGACATTGAAGCAATTTTTCGAGCACTATAATAATGCTTTAAGAAGCAAGTTCGAAAAGAAAAATCATGATGATTTTTAATCTTTTACTACATAGATTCCACGTGTAACACATTTCGAAAGAGAAAAGCAATTTTATAGTGTATACACTAATTCGATGTTTTAAGAATTTCAAAGAGAGTTGACCGAAAAATTATATTGTAAAGTTTCTCGTGTTGAGGAGAAAAATGAGTTATTTGATATTGTTGAGGAAATAGCGGTTAGAGATGCATAACTTTTTTATTTTATTTCAATGTATGTTGCAATGAAGGAAAAACGAAGTTAAATGTGCTTGCCGATTGTATGAATTTAGAAGGATTTTATGTAAGCTTTCTTTATAAGTTGTTTAGAAACTAAGAGCGTATTTGATTTATATGAAAAATATCTCCTACAAAGGAAAATGTTTTCCTTGTTTTAAGGAAAATAAAAACCTACTTTCCCTAAAGAAAATGTTTTCCTTAAAAACAAGGAAAATTAGGCATATTTTCAAAAGTTGGAAATATTTTAAGTGGAAAAAAAATAGCAATCAAATATTTCAGAATATAAATTTGAGTGGAAAACCGACATATTTCATGAAAATATAGGCAATCAAACACATCCTAAATGTTCAAAAAGTTCCAGAAAATAACATCTCGACACTTTGGAGGAAGGATATAAAAATGTCTCACAAAAAGAGAAAAGTTACTCATGATTACTGAAAATGTGACCATGAGGGTTAACATTATCAGAAGTTGCAAATGAAATTAGATGATGTTGTTGACATGAGTGTCATTTCTGATGAAAACTGAGCGGTGGAACATTATAGATGAATTCCAATAAAAAATAAACAAAAATGAATCATCTTTATTCTCTGACAAGTGTTAATGTTTGTTTACTTTTATAAAGCTCTTGATGAGACCAATGGACTTCGTAGTCCTCTAATTGGTCGACGACATGGACATCCACCCACGAATAAAAGGGTCTCCAATGTAGAGAAATTTGGTTTTAACAAGAAAAAATGTGATGAAAAAAGAGAAACATGGAGGCAAAAAAAAATTAAGTTACGTGATTACATATTGTCTTTCGATTCTATTTAAAAAAAATTATAACTTACTTAAACATCTCTCAACCAATTCAACAAGATGTTTGCATGCCATTGGGGTGTACGACTATTCAGGTAAAAAGAAGTTCAACAGACTCCAATTATTATGTTATTTTTTTTATGATAATTATTTTCAACTTATTCTCTTTAGGAGAAAGAAACACAGCATTTACGCCTTATAAGTTTCATGTTATTGAAATGGCAAGATTTCTACATGTACCTTACTTTCAACATTTACCACCTTATACTTTGAGGCCTCCAGTTTTACCAAAATTTTGTATTCAAATCCATGGTAAGAAAACAATAATTCATTATTCATGTTTTAGTAGTCCATATATGAACCGTAGCTCATGGACCTAATATAGTCCATAATACGCCCCTCGGGGCATAGCTGAGTCATACAAATGACATGAGTGAAGTAGTTTCTGCTGAGCTGGCAGCTTCAGTGTGAGTGTTCGATTTTTGCCTCTTACACAGTATGGAATTAGATTCTTTTTGGGCACCAGTATTACAACTCTTGTACTATGACCTACTCAGCACATCCCGCGATTTACCTCCTCCACAATGCTCTAGGGCGGAGCGGTGGATGGCCCTCAAGGTAGTGGTTCAACCTTTTTTTTTTATATAGTCCATAATACGCTGCTGCATTACATGTACATTGTATTGACTCATAGTTCAAACAACTATTTGTACTTTGTCACTATAATTTTTGGACTCCAAGTACATTTTCTCAGCTAAGAGGCAGAGACTGGTAGTTAATATTTGCACAAGCACCGTAATTTCTTGACTTGAATGTACATTTTCGAGCACTATAATGTTTCACATTTTTTCAACCACTAGTACTCGTTCTTATTTTCATCTTCACCCCCCCTCCATAATTACTTGTTGATTCTAAGTGCTGTGCTCGAGTTTGTCACAATCGAAGAATATGTATTAACTTGAGGATATGGATTTCAAAAGAATTAAAATAACAAAAGAGTACATAATTGAACATGACAAAGTGACTGATTTTAAGAAATGTATTGTTTTATTAATTGTAATGTGGCAAATAAGAAAAACGTAATAATTAACAAGATGAATGGTCTGCAAAATGGACGCCTTTTAACACTTCAATATTGAAACAATAAGATAATCTCCAATGCATCTTTATCTAATACATTGAACTTTGGAAATATATATTTTACTTTGGAGTACTAGATTTTAACTTATATTTTAAAAGTCTAGTACTATACAACCTAACTTACGAAACGCTTTTAGAATTGTTTTGCAGACGCTCTTCAGACGAAAATCTTTTTCACAAACAACTCCTCGGATAAACTGTACCACTGTTTGATCCTCTTGCATTTTCACAATGTGCTAGTGTTGGTTTTCTCGAACTATTTATGTATGTAAGCTTTATGTCTTGCAGTCTAATTCCGGAGCATGGATTGCTCGAACTGCACCGAAATGTCACTGCTTCCTGTGTAGATGATGTTCCCTTAATATTTTTGAATGTCACTTGACTAATTTTAACTCCAGAGTTCTGCAAACAATAAATATATCTTTTATCAAACTTATTTATATCACATGAATTTCAAATATCAAAGTCGATTTAGCTCGTTCGTGTGCATGTATGCTTGGGACAATGCTATGTACATGATTTTGAAGTGTCTTGTCTTATCCGATACCGTGTGACAAACAAGTTTACTACGTTACTGTACCTGATGAGGACATCTGTTGTTTGGACAATAATTTTGATCAATGATTATGGGGTTTCCAACATTCCTCATAGTGAGATTTTCGAAAACAATGTTCCTTGCATAGCCACCACTAGGCCTTGCCCATGACTTCAGCCTCACACCATTTTGTGTCTTTGTGAAAACAGAATTTGTCACAGTCACATTTTGGACTCCATCTTCATTGAAACTGTTACCTAAGCTTCCAATGCTGTGAAAATATAATTTTTTTTTAATCGATAATGAGTTAATCAATCCACTTATTTAATCTTACAACAAGAGTCTTAAAGTTAGTGGTGTCAAAATAGACTAGGCTGTCTAGCTAGACACGGTATCAGCCACCCGTTACTGGACCGGGTGATGACCGGCTGGCTCATGAATGACGCCTGCCCATCTTGGCCTATCCCAACACCGGACGGGTGCAGGAGTCGAGACAGGCCTCAGAGAAATGACCACAAAGCCCAGGCCAGCCTAGGCTTCTTTTCAACTCTGCTGGTAGCCCGGTCTGGAATGGTCCTGTCCGATTGACATCACTACCTAGACTCCTACAATAGTCTTATTTACCTGATGCCATGTCCAGGGCCACATCCAATTTGCTCAACCCACACATTCATGGATCCTTGACCAAGTGATATGCAGTCATCTCCTGTACTAATTGTACTGTCTGTGATGGTAACACCCATTGAGTACTCAACATGAATGCCATCAGTGTTGGGGCTTCCACTGGGAGCATTTATTTTCACATTCTGTATCTTCACATCATTGCTATGGTTGATGGAAATGTGCATTATCTGACTGTTATACGATGTTAAACCGCGAACCAGTACATTGTTGCACCACTGCAACGATATCGACTGCATTCCATATGCACAAGTTTAGCAATGAGTAGCCCATAATTTTATTTAAAACAATATACAGGAATATAGGCCTCAAATGAACTGTGACTTACCCTTGCTCCCTGAGGGCAACTTTGTCCACGGCTTCGACATGACCAGAAACCGGCACCTTTGGCATCGATTGTTCCCCCGATAATCGATAACCTACTGACTTTATGAAACTGAATCCAGTATCCCGAGTTGCCAATAGCGTAATAATTATCAGGAGCAACAAGTTTTCCATGTATTGCAAACTGGATCCTGTTTCTGCATGGACCAGTAAGTGTGACTGATCTTACCAAGAATGTGCCACGAGGAACGGATAATGTAGCCGGTCTAACCGAGCTGCAAGCTTGCATCCATGCCCTGATAAACGCCGAGGTTGAGTCTGTTCTACCATCCCCTTTGGCTCCATATCTAACCACACTGTATGCTGATGCTCCAGAAGGAGATAACAGCAATTCTATGAATGCTAGAAAATATATCCAAGAAGTTGTCTTGAAAAACTTGGGCATTTTTATGCTTCTCGAAGTGGAAAAGAGTTGGGTGAGAGGAGGGTGGTGGGAGGGGGTTTGAATAATTGATGACTTGAAAAAACAGATGAGAACCGGAATTATATGTAGTAAAAGAATTAAGGATTAACCTACATGTACAGGCAAATCCCCCTTTATAAATGAAGTGTTGGGAGAGCTGTATTGGCTGTCAACACTCCATTTTTTGGATAGTGTCCAATGACAAAATGTCATATTCATTTTTTGAATAGTGTTTAACGATAAAATGCCATGTCAAGTTGTCGTGTTGGCAGCACTGTATTGACTGTCAATACTAAATTTTCTAGACAGTGTCCAATGACAAAATGCCATGTGTATTAACAATTGATTAAGATGGGAATCCAATTAAAGGACTTAGATCTCAATTTAGTGATTTACGAGATGTACTCTGGCATGTACGGTGGCATTGGGATGAATTCTTGGGATCAGAGTTTATTCTATTTATTGATTGAAGATCCATAAAGTGCGCAGCAAGCCATTAATTCTATTCTCATATTAGCATGTGACTTCTGCAAACAATTCCCGAATGTAATTTTAAGCATAGCTCTAGAAATGCTAAAAATTGTAACTTTCAGGAAAAAAATCATTCAAATACGACTGCAAAGTTTACGAATAAAACTCACCTTTTAACATCGGTCTATGGAAGGACACGTGCCATACAATATACCTTTCCAAGTCGTCCTATCCAAAACGGGGGACATCTTCATAAGCGGGTTTGTATTGTAATTGTTACCATTACATAGAGTGAAAGCCGTAAAATTGGTCCTTAGCAATTGTTGATGATAGAAATCTAATCAACAAATACCATTCACATAGCTATGATTAAATTTAGTACTTTTGATGTTCAAATTGGAGCAAGAATTGAAAGGGAAATATTTGAATTATATCCGTTTCTTTTCAAATGAGACGTGTATTTATAAATATTCATTCAAGCCTTTGGGTAATTGGTTCATTTTGAAAAAATGACATATGCTGGCTCCTGATTGAGTACCTTATAATTGATTTGGTTAAGAATCACGTTTTATTTATTAGACCACGTGATTTCCTTGTCTGGAGACAGCCTTGATAGAGGGGAGGTTCGCCTATTTGGGGTGCATTTTTTAGGCCTTCATTCCCTTCGCAAGCTGCCTTCTCGCTTCCAGGCGGGGCAAAGTCCATGGAGCACATTTCTTGATTCAACAACGATGCGAGACTCAAGTAGGGTTGCTTACAAATTTTTGTATTACAATATTCCATTTTATTCTTGTCCCGCGTTTTTCTTGTTTTAGTATATGGGAAATGAGAGACGCTTATGGATCATCCTCTCTAAAGAATCTTGAAATCGTACTTACCCTACAAGAAAATGGTAACTCATTCTTCCTGTTTAAATTATTGTCAAAACTCAGCTCTTTCGTGCACAAAAACCAGAAAGAATCCGTTGCTATGCACAAAATTGCAACAGCTAAGGTTCTCACTCGATCAAATTTGCACCCAGTATTAAATAAAATGCATGTGCACAGAGTGCATACATTTATTACTGAGAAGTTGAATTTTTCAGAAAGAATATTCTTTCTGGCTTAAAGTATTACTTAATTATCCAATTACTTATAAGGAGATGGACCCGGGGACACAGGCGCGAGTCTTGCTCTCTTCACATTGAATGAGGTTGAGGATATGTATAAAGTAAATAATACTTCAAAATAAATTTTTGATGGGAAATTAATTTTCGAGAGAAAACGAAACTTCTCCTTATATAGCTTGCTTCTGTTCAATGGTGGCATTTTCTTGTTATCAATTGTACAGACGACGCATCTGCCGTCGCAAGGACTCGTTCATGATATTTTATTGAAGTTATTACTATTGAAAAATCGATGGGCGTCTATGTCAATGTTGTGTATGTGTTTATAGAGGACCGAAAAAACAAGACATCCCAAAAAGGAACGACAATTGACGAAAAAGGATCGAAGTTGGACGATTTCTGATATTTAGGAAACAAGATATCGAATTTGGAAGTTGAAGGACCTCAATTACAAATAACGGAGGACTCAGGATGAATCAATAAAGTGATCCGGGAACTAAAACACAGAACCTCTTTGACCATTGCGATACATCGATCTCATCACACCAGTTTACAGGGGCAGTGACCTATCCAAACAAGGGTTTTTCCATTTGTACCGAAAATGGACGACAACGAGTTTGACAACCTCTCACATTCGAGCGAGCCTCGTGCGAATAAAAAATTCCAAAAAAATTTGGGCCCTCCCCCTATTGTGAGTGTTCGGTCAAAGTGTTTGTCAATCATTTTCGATAAGTGTAGCATGACTCATCCAAACAAACCATGTGATCAAACCTATATAAACTGTGCGATCACACAGTTGACTGCGAAAAAAAAATCCAGATTTTCTACTACTATTCAACTTTTGATTTCTACACCAATTCTGGCTATATTTTAGACCTAATTAGATGTCTATAAATAGGATTTCTTCATTCTAATCAAGGAGACGCATTCTTGAAAGCAAATTACATAGATTCAATTATAAAATTTCAAGATTTGTGGCTCTGAATTGGGATTTGAAGGCTGAACTTTATCGTTTCGTGGTGAGATCTATAATTATCAAGGAAGAGATTGAGCATCTACTGTTGGGATTCGTGTGACAAAATCAACAATAGTTTAGATTTTCTTCTTAGGGTCCGTTTAATTGTAAGAATGGAATTTCAGGAAATTGAATTGCCTAGAACTTGTTTTTACTAGGAATTGTCAATTAATTATGTTAGATTGGTATATTCCACCTGGAAAATATTGAAATTTTGGATCTTTTGGTGTTCGTTTGGTTTTGTTTTTCATGAAAATTGTCCATTAAAGGATATATTTTTTTACAATTGGGGATATAATTTGTTTTTCATTTCAAATAAATAAATAATTAAATTAATTAATTAAAAAAAGTTGCCTATAAAAGCTTTTCCCACCAAACCCACGAGAAAAACTTTTCCTCAAAAACCAAGAGAATGTGGATGTGAGTTGTTGTTCTTTTAAACCACGACTTCTTAAGTGGAAATAATTTCTCTCTAAAATGGCTTTGTCCACTTGGCTCCTTGGTATTGGTCCATTCCATTTCACTAGGACTTGTGTTTGTTGGGCTTTTACTTGGATCGTTGATATTGATCCATGGCTGAGGACAAGGGTATTAATACCCTCTACGTCACTGTACCGTCATATGGTTTTCTGCCCTTCGTCTGGTTCTGATTTTTTCTCTCTGTTGAGGCGATTTTGAGTTCTCCTTCGAGGGTTTTCTGTTTAGCTTCTTTGTTAATAGTCAGTCTATTAACTTGTATTAATAGAACATGTCCGAGCCTTGATTGTGGTGTGTTTATAGTGATTATTTACAGTATTTTAGGTTATATTTGTGAACTGGTAAATCAGTAATTATGGTTGGCAGTGAGGTTCCTGATTTAATGTATAGTATTGGCTATTGTTAGGAGATCCTTTGAGGATCGATGATCAATACGAAAGTGGCTGTGTCTGGTTTCTGATTATTGGTTGTAAAACCTGTGTAAATCTCTCTCTTGAAGGTTCTTTGCATAGTGATGGACTTGGTTTGCCTCTGAGCCCCCCCAGAGCAGGCTTTGCCGAATTGGGTGAGCAATTTGGTGTTGGTTTTTCGTTTCTGCACTTTGATTTCTTGCTGTGGTCATTCTGTAATTGCATTCTTGGGTGATTTAAACCCAACAAATTGGCATCAGAGCCTCGTAAAGCCACGTGTAAGGTTGTTTCAAATTAATTTTCAGTTTCTTGTTCGTACTGATGCGTGTATTCAATGTGCAGTTCTCCGTCACTGCAATTCTAATTGAGCTGAAGAACGTGGATACATGTGCGGTACAGCATAGACCTGGAAGCTGCTATTGGAATTGAAATACTGTTAATTACAGTATTTTTCAGTGAGATCATTTCAATACTCCCTTCAGTAATTGACTTCCAATTGCATGAGAAATCTGTGAATTTGTCAAAATTGTGATTTAGTTCTTTCATAAGTTTATTTACATGCTGAGTATTATTTTCTGTAATTCTGTTTATACTGTGAATTGCGTGCTGAATCATTTGGTTGTCTGCAATAGGAGTAAGTATAGGGTTTATTTTCTGGTTAATCAATCTGAGTGTTTTTTGTACCAACTGTGTTTACTCAGTTAGTTGACTTCAGTTTCTGCATATTTTAATAGTGTTGTTGTTTCATTCAGTTTCTTGCTTACTTGTCATACATTGCACAAAAAAATTTCAAAACTTATTCTTCAATTTAAGTGATTTTCAGATTGAAAACCACTTATATCCAGGAGTAATAGCCACCATTTTACAGAATCCGTGATGGGTTCGAATGTTGAATTATCACAATTCGATAGAAAGAGGGATTACTCGATTTGGAAGCATAAAATGAGGGATATATTAGTCTAACAAAAGGTTGCTAAAGCCCTTGATGATTCTGCAACTTTTTCTGATGAATTGAAAGCTAAGACTGACGAAATTCTAGATATGAATGAAATAACATATATTTTTATTATATTGCATTTATCTGATGATAGTGTAAGACAAGTTGAAGAACATACCACTCTTAGGGACTTGTGGAATGCTTTTGGTTCTTTGTTCTTAACTAAAACATTGCCTAATAAGATCTACCTCTTAGATAAATTGTTTAGCTTTAAGATGGATAGTTGAAAGAATTTAGAGGCTAATTTGAGTGATTTTAGTGTCTTAGGTAAGAGCTTTGCTCATAATGGAAAGAGATTTGAAGATGAAGACCTTGCCCGATTCTCCTTAATTCCTTACCTAATTCATTTAAGGATTTAAAGAATGCGATTAAATATTCAAGAGATGCTCTAACACAAACCATTGTACTAATGCTTTAAGATCTCAGGAATTAGAGATCAAGAAAGAATCTAAAATGAGTACGATAGAGGAGAGTATGTTTGTAAGAGGGAGAACTGAGAAGAAAGAAAATAACTTCAACAATAGAAGATTCAAATCCAAATCTAAGACCAGATCTAAATCAAGAGATAAAAGCAATAAAAAGTGTTATCATTGTGGAAAATTAGGTTACTTTAATAGAGATTGCTTTGAATGGAAGAAGAAACACAAGGAACACAATAATGATGAATTGAATAATTCAGCTGTTTTTTCTGAATTAGATAGTCTTCTTGTGATGATTGTGTCAGATGAAGAAGTTGATGAGGAATGGATTTTAGATTTGGGGTGTACATTCCATATGTGTCCTAATAGGTCATGGTTTAATAATTATAAAGAGGTTGAATCAGGAAAGTGTATATGGATGATAATAACTCTCAAAGTGTTCTTGATATTGGTGACATTAACATTTATGATGGTATTGTCAGAAAATTAAAGCATGTAAAATATGTCCCAAATCTTAACAGAAATCTCATCTTATTGGGAATTCTTGAAGATGCGGGACATTCTTTCAAGTCAGATAATAATTTGCAAGTGATGAAGGGGTCTTTGGTAATTCTTAATAGACCTAAGATAAATGGATTGTACTATCTTATGGGAGAGACTATTATTCCTTAAGATGCAAAATCCTTGACCATAATCAAAAACAAGTCTGAATTATGGCACAACAGAATGAGACATATAGGAAATAAGGGTTTGAAGTATCTAAGTAAACAAAAATTATTTGGAAAGATATGACCGAACCCCTTGAATTCTGTGAAACATGTGTATTGGGAAAATCACATAGGACGAGCTTTGAGACTGGATTACATAACACCTCTAGGCCTCTAAATTATGTTCACTCTGATTTATGGGGACCAGAAAGTCACCTCACCTTTGGAGGCAATAAGTACTTCCTTTCTATAGTTGATGACTACTCAAGAAAGGTATGGACTTATCCATTGANCCAGAAAGTCACCCCACATTTGGGGGCAATAAGTACTTCATTTCTATAGTTGATGACTACTTAAGAAAGGTATGGAGGAAAAATAAATCTGAGACATTTCAAAGATTTAAGACTTGGTTGAAGATGGTAGAAAATTAATTTGATAAGAAGTTAAAAACTCTAAAAACTGATAATAGTTTGGAAATTTGTAATACTGAGTTTGATAACTTCTGTAAGCAAAAGAGGGTTGTAAGACATATGACTGTTAAACACACACCTCAACAGAATGGGGTCCTTGAAAGAATGAATAGAACTCTAAAAGATTATGTGTATGCCGATCAGTTCTGGATTAGCTAAAGGTTTTTGGGCTGAGGCTGTGTCTACAGCTGCTTATCTGATAAATAGATCCCCTTGCAGTTCTATTGAGTTTAAGACTCCACAGGAACTTTGGAGGGGTAAGCCCCTAAACCTTTCTCGCATTATGGTGTTTGGATGTGCATATGCACATTAGATTGAGGGAAAGTTAGACCCTAGA
>CAIGRP010111273.1:0-29128 GCA_903798385.1 Fraxinus cuspidata
AATGCAGTTGTCTAATATCACAGTTATAGAGTGGGTTGTATCGTGTATTTCTTTAGTATTTTGGGTTGTATTCAATTACGTTTTCATATATATATATACTTTTTACGTTTTAGTGCATTTACATATATATTGAATAATTTTTAATATTATTTAATTAAATATTAATAAACAACATTGCTCTTACAATCACTGATTGTCGACGGTCATTTATCAACATCCGCTCGGACTGAACTTCAATGCTGGGTTCGCCACTGCATGTATGTATGTATATACACATTTTATTTATAAGTGTTAGGAATGTGTGTGTGTCACTCTTGAAGACATACAACAATTAACATTTTTCTGAAACTATATACATGGAGAGAAATTTAGAGATTATATCACAGTTACAGAGTAGGTTGTATCGTGTATTTCTTTAGTATTTTGGGTTGTATTCAATTACGTTTTCATATATATATATATACTTTTTACGTTTTAGTGCATTTACATATATATTGAATAATTTTTAATATTATTTAATTAAATATTAATAAACAACATTGCTCTTACAATCACTGATTGTCGACGGTCATTTGTCAACATCCGCTCGGACTGAATTTCAATGCTGGGTTCGCCACTGCATGTATGTATGTATATACACATTTTATTTATAAGTGTTAGGAATGTGTGTGTGTCACTCTTGAAGACATACAACAATTAACATTTTTCTGAAACTATAGACATGGAGAGAAATTTAGAGATTATATATGCCATTGTAATAAAGATTAAATCTTTTTAAGACTAAAGGAGTTGATATGAATGTTTTATTTTCTATATAACTTCTTGAATAATGTTATATGTACATAAATAGTTACATAATAGTTTATTTATAAATGAGGTGTCAAAAAGATAGGAGAATTTTTTTTATTTGATTGAAGAAATTATGATCCAATCATATCTTACCAAATCATGTTTATTTGAATTACTATAAAAACATGTTATGTACATGTAGTACAATTTTATTCTATTATAAATATTTTAAAACTTCTTAGCTATTCATGATATTTATCAATAGAGAAAAGTTATATTTTTTTTTCTATTGTATATAGTATATCAATTACTAATTGTAACCAAATTCTTAATAATTATTATCAGACAGTTTTCTGTGTCACCGACTCACCTTAATTAGATGTGCAAATAAATCAAAAAAGAGTTCTATTTTTTCACTTTATCGTCTCTTGAACAGATATATTAAAGCTAATTCTTTAACATTTTTCATCGTGTTTTCTGCACTTTTGAGGCTTTTTATAAACCTTTTTATACTGTCTTTCTTTTACGTTCCCTTTTCCCCCTTCCCTTTATTACGTACCCTGCTTTTATTAGTCAAAATATCATTTCCTTTCCTTGGAAATTAACTGTTCAAATTCTTTGTAAGTGGCAACTCACAAAAATTGAATAATTTTTTGGCTCAATATTTGAGATGTTCGACTAGACAACATTGTATATGACTATTTTCATTGTTTGGCTATGTAACTTTTTTATTTGTAAATATGTTTGACTGTATTATATTTTCATTATAAAAAAATCATTTAATTTAATTGAATGTAATCAAAAAGCAAACAACTTTCGTAAACAAGCAGGCGAAGCTTAAGCCTGGAGAATTTTGAGAAGCTGCAAACAAATTAAGGAAGATCAGCACAAGACATGCAACCTAGTCTGTATTTCATTAATGAGGGTATGAAAATTGTTTACAAAATTTGAGAAAATCCGGTTTCAATTTTGTTGACTCACTACAGAATTTTTTATGGGAGAGCCTATCAAAAGGAAGTTTGTTTTAAGCTTATTGTTGCAAGTACGGTGAGAATTTTTTTTCATAACAAATTTGTTTAAGACATGCTAAACCTACGAACTCTTGAATTTACGTTTCGTTACTTCAATTAAGGAAATTTAAGAGTCTCCAAGAGCATGTTTGGTTGTGGAAAAAAGTAAATCAAAAGTATTTCTAAGCATCATATTTTATCGTACATAATTTTCAAAGTAATCTTTTATTAATAAAATTTACTTTTCTAGTCTATATATATATTTTAAACTTAGCTCTTGTTTGATAACCATTCTTTCTCATATTCTTTCTTATATTTATTTTCAACCACACATTTGCAAGGGCAAACAATAGAAATGATAGTCCCTCGTGCGTTCGCGCGAACTACAACTAATAGAAAATGGTGAGATCACAATAAAAAAAATTCACATAAATCCAAAAAATTTCCTTACTTTTTATCCTCACATTCTCCCAAAATTTACTATTCAAAAATTTATTCTTTCAAAAAAAAAAAAAAATCTGTCAAATGGGGGCTTAATTTCTAGAACACTGACTTTTAAATCGACATAAGCAAACATGCTCCAAGTCTTTGGTTAAAAATGTACACGGAAGAGGAGGCATTGAAGATGTAAAAATAGAATTATATATTTTTTAACAACTTCGATTTCTATATGAAGTAGTTCAATGGACTCACATATTAGAATTTTTTAATGCTTGTGCAATTTTTATTTAGGTGATAATTTAGCAGCCACATGCACATGGTGATTGGTGGAGAAGATATTGACTAGTAAAATCCATATTTGGCTGTCCTCCACAAAAGAGAAGTTATAAATAAAGGTTTTGATTTTATGTTGTGCATTAAAGCTTGTTCTTAAATGTAGTAGTACTTGTATCTTTATTCATGAGTTGTAGAGTCGCCATGTGTTCCAAAACTAAAGCAAATCCACAATTTAAAAGTGCTGCACTTGGAAAAAAGAAGGAAATAAAGTTGATAGCATCTTTGGGTTAGTCTTTTTCATTTGAGTCTTTGGTTGGGGAATGTGACATTTTTTTAGTCTTTGGTCCATTCAAATTAGCAATTTTAAGTCATTTGTCCACTCTTGGGTCTATCGAAATCATCAATTCGATATACATGGAATAAAGTGTTGAAAAAAGTGAAAATTGAATTGTTTTTATATACTATATTGGCTTGTATGGTTTAGTACAGGTTGGTAGAATTATTTTATAGTTTAAATTGAAAATATTAATTTTCATAAATTAGCGTCAACCATCTCGGGGAAAAGATCAACACATTTCCTGTAACACCCACAAATCTAGATACTCAGATTTAGAAGTTTTATCGTTTAATACTCTTAAAATCATAAGTGCAAAAAATGATTAAATTTTTCTTTAACATAATAAATATTAATGATTTATTATTTTAAAATAATTTGTTCTTAATAAAATATAGAACATTAAATTGAATGTTAGCTTTAATTACAAAATCGAATTCAACATTAAAATATTATAGTACTATGTCCATGTCACCACAAGTCGTCATCTCGAATCATCTTGCCTTCATTATCTGAAAGTAAGATAACGTGGAATAAACTAACGCTCAATAAGCAAACCACATGCATATGATGCATGCTTAAGATATGCATATGAATTAATTTAAAATAAAGTATTTTTTTATTATGTATCACATTTCCTTTCATTTCTTTAAAAACTTAACAGGCGTCGTGATCTCATTTGATGTATGCAAACCTCATGCATACGATGCATGCTTAAGAGATGCATATGAATTACTTTAAAATAAAGTATTTTTTATTATGTATCACATTTCCTTTTATTTCTTTAAAAACTTAACAGGCGTCGTGATCTCATTTGATGTATCGCCTACAGCCATTCAGAATGCAATGGTCCATATTTTTTGGAATCCAGTCGAATCTACCGGCCCAAAGCGATTAACATTAATATTGAACATTCATCAATGAACATTGGTCGGGCGCACCGGCCCCCAATGCCACATTACTCACTCACACCTGCATGGCATAAACATACATCTCATAACAAAAACATTCGAGAAACATATATTTTTGAAATAGTCATTGACTCATTGACATTTGGTAACTAAACTTCTTGTATACTTATGGATGCATCGTCGTGTATAAATATATCATGAGAAATATTAATAACATAAAAAGTAATGATCAAATATCATGTTAACATAAGGACAAATAAAGTAATACATTCCTACATTTAAACATATGACATGAGCATGAAAATAGGAAGGAGGTTCACTTACCCGAAACCCTTACCAATTTACTTTTAGAATAACAAGTGGAGATATCTCTAATCGCACACGAGGTCAACATGCCCATAAACCTTAGTTCATTACCATTGATTAAAAATGTCTTCTACTTATTTATTATTGTCATATTAGACTAAATATATAATCCAATATTAAGTACCATTAGAAAATTTAGTGACTAATAGACAAAAATCAAACACTATTGAAGGGAGAGTTAAATTTCAGAGGCTCCAAGAATTAATTTATGTTTCTTTGATACCACCATCTCATGATAATGAACTTACAGCAAGCTTGCAAACTATTTGTGAAAAATAAAAGTGATTAAAGAGATAGAATTTACAAGGACAACAAGAATGAATAGAAAAGTCATATTAACGTGTGACTAAATATCATACTTAGCAATTAGGATCACATTTGTACCATTTATCTAATGTTAACAAAAAATCGGAGCAATAAATCTATAACAATTCCACTGCATGTGCAAATAGTTTTAAAATTTAATAGTGGGTACAACAAAAATCCAGTTGACTTAATAATATAATTGTGTTCATCTTAGAAGCTGATTTTTAAGTAAATAATTAACATAGATAAGATTACTTATTTGTTCAAGGATTCTTATGATTTATTTTAACATAAGTATCTCGTTTAAATTCTTGATTGAGGGAAAATAAATATTCACATAGACTATCTAGGTAGATTTTAAGATAACAGTTTTATAACCTAATTAAAAGATAGTTAGTCCCAATGTTTAAGAATACAAAATTTATTAATCTCTATCTATATAGTAAATTTTTACACAATTTTTACCTATATAACCAAATAGATGACCACATCGGAAATAATAAGTAATTATTAATAATTGACACAAGAAGAACCAAGAATGGGATGATGTGAAGGGATATATATATATATATATACACACACACACAAAGACGTGTACCGGAATAATAAATTAAATCTCTTAATGATTAAATGAAACTGCATGATTTCCAAAATCCAATTAAATCCACATATCAATGGAAATAATAAAATAAAAGTAAATCGTAATATCGTATCACATGAAGTGAGATTTGAATTCCAAGACCGTGAAGAAGAATTATGTAACTTGGGGTGGCTGGTTTCTTGGCGAGACACAAGGGAGTATAAAATGGGGGATACTTAATTAGCCTATTAACTTATTTAGTCCGTAAATCAATTCAATTAACTTATTAAATTTCCATTATTAACTATCTTGTCATTATTAAATTAATTTACACCAAATTTACTAAAAACTAAAAACGAATATCTTCCAACTCGATGTCTAGGTTCAATTCAAAAGCAAAATGGTACAAAATCAAATAAAGTACATAATATAATTTAATATGAGTTAAATAAAAATATAAACAATATAATTGAATTAATGGGCATGTGATTCATTCAGTACGTCAAAGTNTTACCAAAAAAAAAAAAAGAAAAGAAAGAATAAATAGACGATATTCATTTTATTATTTTAATCTTGTGATTTATTTATTTATTTTAATTTGTTATCACTAACTTCATGTATATTTATCCACAACATGTTTTGAGTTTTGTTGTTTAATTATGCAATGACATAAAGTTTAAAAAAAATTCCAATCTCTAATTAAGTTCTAATAAATCTTGTCTAAGTTAGTCTTTGCATACTCTAGATTGTGAGGGAACCCTGCTACATAAACGGGGTGAATGACAGAATTATTACACATAAACACTTATCAAAAATTTACTGACGGTTAAGAAAAAAATAGAACAGCTTGCCAATCAAAATCTACCATTACAGCACTTGGAATGACCATGTGATTGAGCCTGTTACAACAGTTTAATCCAGATGGTGAGAGTTCAGTGTTAACAAAGTCAATGTCATAATACACATTCTGTAGTCGCTTGAAAAATATCACTAAGCTATATGGTTAATAACATAAAGCATTATTAGCAAATTCTACTGTGTCCCTTTTCAATTTTCTTATTTTATATGTAAGAGATTTTTAGGCACTTTTTGATTTCTTTTTTACGAAGAGAATGAGATTAGTGCTTGAGATAATATATATAGGAAAGGCATCTGGTGGATGGATTTTCCTGATTGGAAATGGGTTCTTAATCTTAGCATATCGTGAGTCATATGGGATTGCAACTAATATCCAGGCGGAACTTATAAAGGCTATTAAAACGGGGATGCAACACGCAAACAAGCGAGATTGAATGCGGGCTGTTAAGTGTAGTTTTTATACTTATTTGTGGGTTAAATCATGATATTTTATTGTCTACCCAATTTATATTAAATTGTATTTTGTAAGTAAAACTTTGTGTATAATGAAGAATTGAATAAAAAGAATGCAAAATAGCAAAAAATGGCAAAATTCGAAGTACCAATGCTATGTTTGTCTATATATTTAATTTTAAGTCGCCAAATTTTGTATCCAATTAGAAGTTCAATTTGAGGCCCGATGAATTGCTTGCTTCCAAGGCTTCGTACTTTGAATTTTGTTATTTTTATGCTATTTTGCATTCTTTTCTTTAATTCTTCATTAAACATAAAGTTTTACCTACAAAATACAATTTAACATAAATTATGTAAAATTTAATTCAAAAGACAATAAAATATCATGATTTAGCGCCACGAATAAGAATAAAAACTACACTTATCATGGGTCGAATGAAGTTTGGGAAAAGATGGTAAATTTGCAGTATCGAATGTTCAATACAAATCTAAACTCTCAACATATTTGAGTAAGTCTTCTTGTGATCGGTTATAGTCTGTATTTTGTAAATATTCTGCACTATTGTTCATTTATTTGTAAAGTAGATTACCATCTGTAGTTAGATTCATTTATATGTAAAATAGGTTACCATCAATCGCTAATATATATAATATAAAAGATAATCGAATATGAATTCCAATGCGATTCACAGATTGCAAAGCGCAATTGTAGATACAAAATTATGCTCGTTGAAGTCATTGCACACAAATTTTGTGGCCACACGAACTGAATGGAGAAAATTTTGTGGCCACGGCCAAGGTGTTCATCACACAAACCTTAAACCATCGCTGCCTCACAGGTCCCTTGAGCAACGATCTCGATTGTGATTTTCTTGATATATTAGGCGTTTTGGCCATTCTTTGGACACGTTTCAAATGGAAAAACTAACCCCAGATATTCCTGACTAGTTAGGAAGAGACAATGTTGGGGAGAATAACACAAGAGAGGAGCTAGGGTTGGGAGATTTACAGCTTGATTTCGACTTTTGGATATTTGACATTAAAATATATTTTTCACTCTTTTTTCTTCTTGTTGTATTTAATGTCTTTAAAAGGTTGATCACCTTTTGAATGATTTGTGAATCAATGGAGAGTAGATTTACGTGTTTAGATCAAAAAATGAAAATTATAAATGTGGATTATATTGTCAAAGTCTAAAAAGTAAAATTAAATACGATAATTGAAATCGTGAAGTCTTGACATCTCACTTCTATTTATTTAGTTTATTCATAGCTAAGTAAAAATCACCCACACAAGTTTTGTCTTTAATTTGTCTAAGTAAAACGTAGGATAAATTAAGTTAGTAAATTCTAACACGATTTTCATGGGATTGGTATCGTTACTATATATTACTTGAACTTTTTGAAAATGACAAAAATATAAGTAATTAAATAGGGGATAATATAACTTCCAAAGACAAAAATCCGAAGACTTTTTAATTTGGATGATAATATTGTTTTTTGTCTAGTGTGAGAATGGCTAAGGTTGTCTGAATAAAATAGAATAAATGATGCAATAATCACCCCCACAACAAAGGGAACAAGATATAAACAAACAGGAATTCCAACTCTGGAAAATGACACCAAATTTCACAATCTTTTCTATCCTTCACAATAAGATATCATCATCACCTACCCACCTAATCAACAATAATCTAAATATTAAATTATAATCCAAACCTAACAAATTAATCATCCAACTTTAGTCTATTTTTTTCCCCCAAACATTACAACACAGAAATCAATAACATTATTCCCATCAAGAAACACTAACCATGCTATCTCCACTGCTGCTACTAAAGCTAGCTTGCATTGTCTGGAAACCTGACACGTGTCTCGTTGGAGATTGATAATTGTCGGGTGGCGGTCGTGGAAGTTGTGGTGGCGGAGGTGGTGATATGGATAGCTTAAGTGTTAAAGGGAGAGGCTCAGGTGTAGGGATCGTGGTGGTCTTGTTTAGATCTAAATTGGCCATTTTTGAAGATGGGGGATGTGGAAGATTTGGAATTGAACGGATGAGATTGGTTGAATGTTTCATTCCTAGTGGGAGATTCTCCATTGAATTTTCTCTCGTCATTGGTACAAGAAAAGCTGACATTGGGAATTTATCATTATTTTTGCTTAGATTTTGTTGTGCGATTGTTGTTGGGTGGTATGAATTTTCTTGATGACTTTGGTCTTCAATTTTCGAACCCAAAACCTGTTAAAATGCAATAGGACAACCTTAACAGGGAAGAAACATAAAACCCATAAATTATTACCAAGAACTAACGTTCAATTCAGATTAAAGATAGACAAACAAATTGCAATGGCCAAGAATTTTTAGCTCTATTCAGGAAACACGACTTTCAAGTTCTACCGCGTGTTTAAATATATATACTTGATCGTGTTTAAAAGTTATTTTTCTAAATAATTAAAGTTTTTTATAAAGAAAGTAATTTTTTTAACAAAAAAAGTAACTTTAAAAATCGTGTTTTGTCAAAATTAACACATGACATGAATTCACGAATTAAATTACCGTATCAGTGGTAATATCAAATAGACTAGATCTCCGGCGCCGGCGGCTGTGGTTATTCCGGCGGAGAAAGTACTTTTGAGCATGGCTTGCAACCTGTGTGGGCGTACGTGTCTTCACAAAGTTTCTTGAAATCCCTCTCCAATCTCCTTTCCCTACTTTCTGCAACCCTATTAGAAATAACCTGTGTTCCTCCTCAGTCCATGGCACTCCTGTTCATTTTTTTCATAATTTAAATAAGTAAATCAATCACATCTCTTTAAATTTTTAGACAAGAAAGTTTTACAAGGTGTCATCAATTTTAGAAAATTGTGTAAATGTGTGCTTCTGCACATATGAATACTGTTTTAAGGTAAAAATTATCTGTCACTCAAGTATAGCAAAAACAAAAAATAATGGTCCTTAACTTTTAACATAGAACTCTAGACTCAATTTGAGATTAGGCCCATACAAGTAATTAGATCCGTGAATAACTCTTAAAGGAGTAGTTGAATTTTGAGGTTGACTGTCTATGTCAAACCACCAACTCGTTAAACCTCTTAAAGATGAAACCGTTATTTGATACTTACCTCTTTTCCGATCATGACTCCGGCCAGAAGGGTGGACAATATCGTCAGAAGCATATCCGGCGGCGACATCATTGTTGGACTCATGGGGTTGCTCATACTGAGCCAGGTTATTCAAACTAGCACTCTTCCTAAACGATCCTTCCATGACTCTTACACCAAACAGCATGAACCCTTTGCTGCTGCCGCCACCGCTGACCTCCGGCAAGTTCTGATCATTTTTTCCTCCGGGCAGCGATGCCGACGCAGCCGCCTCCATTAAAAAGTATATTAACGAATGCTAGAGCTTTTGCAAATTAATGGAGTTTAAGCACATATAAGGTTTAGAGGAGGAAATGACACAAAGAAATGCAAATTCTTCAAGAAATGAACACGTACGTTTAATTATAATTGGTTTGTGTTGACGTACTGTGTAGGGTTTTCTGCAGTGCTCAATAAATTTTTCAATGTTATTGATTGGCTAAGGAAATATTCACATGCCTCTGAGGAGCACCGCCTGTTGATTTCCCATCTCTTATGTTAAGAATCAATGCCATCCACATAGTCATATTGTCCTCTTTTTTATTTTACAATTTTTTTCAATAAAGAGTTTTTAAGGAAAAAAAATATTACAATTTTTTTAATGTTATGGATAAAAATTGAAGTTTATGTAAAGATAGACTTTATCAAATAAGAGATAAAAAGATAAAAGAGATAATCTTTATCAATATTAGAAGTTAAATTTAAGAATAATGTTATTTAGTCACATGGAATTATAATTTTAGCGGCATAAATGATAAGTGGAATTAAGTGGATAATTTAATATCACATTTTATTTAGTATCACCTAACACGACATATATTAGAGTTATAATTCCAAATTTTTATGACGTGTCAATAATTCATTGGATAGACCACCATTTGGACAGCAAAATTGAACAACAAATTTCATCTTTATTATAACTATAGTGTGACTAAATTGCATTATTATAACTTTAATCCAAGCAAGACCTTACCAACCCCAATTCCAATAAAGACTTTATAAGTCTAAACAATACTTTATTGAATGGGACATATGACTAATATGCATATATAACATTTTACTAGCACTTGAGATGATACATAAAAAATGATTCCTGTTCAATATTCTCTATTGAGTTGTGTATACAAATGCAAGAAGGAAAGTTTCTCGTCCTCTATTTTGGAATCTCTTTAGCTACACTTCAGCATTTCTCAGAATTATTTTTTGAGATTATGGTGATTGACAAATTTTCGTAACAACAATAATGTTGTTCAATTGAATTCCATCTTATATTAAACATGTCCTAAGTGTATCCATTCACAATTTTATTGTGTGAAAATAATCTCGAATAAAAATAAGAACACTTTCTATGAAAGTTCAAATAACCTATATATGAGTTACATATAGTAGTCGAATCTAATAAGATGATTATTACAATTAGTAAGTAATAAGCCATAGATTTAGAATAAAAGAGTATGATGTGTGCATATATTATACCAACAAATGTATTGTAATCATAGGATTATTTCTCTATTGATTTCAGAAGTGGTCTAATATTTCTAACAATTAAACAATAATTTCAAGTACTGTTAGTGGGAATAAAAATAAAGAATTGGATTTATCTAAAATATGAAATGGACATGTGCATGAATCATATTATTTGGGCATACAAAAAAGGGTGGTGGAGAAAGAGGGTGGCTATCCACCGTCAAAATGGCATATTCTCCATTTTCGGAACTGCCTTATCTCTATTATAATTTGTCATCCCTTCTTTAATCACCTTTGGTGGTGGGTTGGATTTGTGAGGATAAGGGGTACTTTGACCCCACCCCACCTTTACTTTGTTTTTAGTCTACCTTTTTGAGTTAGTACACTACTCTGTCATTTATTTTTCTCCCACGAACTATGTACATTTATGTAAATTTTGAGCAATTTGAATGCTTTGGGATATAACGGTACCAAATAATCTTATATTATGGAAATAGGGCGGTGGAATTTGGGACGGGATAAAGTCGAGGTAGAGGTATTTTGTCATCTTTAAATATAAGCTAATAAAATAATCTTATTTTATATATGGACTTGTTTATTCAACGTTTACCTTTTAAGTTAGTGGTGTGAGTTCAATTCGATGGACTTTATTATAAACCGAATGAATCGATAGAAAAAAAGAAAGTTATGGAGTTTACGCTAAATTGTTGAATTTTAAGAAATTTAATCAATTGAGTTATTAGATTGTGCGAGTTCAATTCGATGGATGTTATTATAAACCGAATGAATCGATAAAAAAAAAAAAAAGTTATGGAGTTTACGCTAAATTGTTGAATTTTTAGTAATTTAATCATTTGAGTTATTAGATTGCTTCGAGATATAACCTAACATGAATGTGTATATATATACAACTTGATTAAAATGCTCATAAGTTAGTTTGAGTTGGCTTACTTTTCATCTTTTTTTTATATATATATATATTTATAGTTTTGATTGTTGATAAGAACATTTGGTATTCATTTAGATTTATTCCTCTTTTCCTATTTTTCTTCAACATTTATAAACACAAATGATCATATCCAACCCACTACATGAACATACAGAAAATCTAGACATCATTTGTCATAATTTATGAAATTAAGGTTTTAACTTTTAACTCTTCTTTCCCTCTCTCATCACAGCCACCACAACCCAACCAACCCAAAAAATAGAAAAAAAATTAGAAATAGAAAACAATCGACTGAAAACTAAATTAACAACTCTAATTGGGGGGCGGGGTGGGGGGGGGGGGCAACAAATGAACTATTAAATGCAAAACTAAATTTTAATTAGCGTAAAATGTGTGTGAAATCGAATTAAATTTTATGCAAACGTAACTTTCGAGAACGAAACTTCACATAAAGTTGTCAGACACATAACCATCGACAAATATTGGTCATTACTGGCATGATTATAATATATAAACTTCAAAACTTCCAAGAAGAATAAAAAGGGCCACTTACATGACTCGTTTACAGAAGGCCTGGCCACCTTTTAGCTTGACCAGTCAACGAGAAAACTCCTAATGAGAGCGGCATGCCACAAGCACTCTTCCAGCCTCAATATTAAAGGGATTTCCACTAATTTCTTAGATGCAATAACCTATTAATTGAAAAATACCTAACAGTAGCAAACAAAGGGATTATGCCTAGCACAAGCTGTATGTAAACGCCTCAAAACATTTCTCATGTCCTCATCTAGAGCAGGATGACTTGAAAATGTGGCAAATCCTGCATATATAGAAATAATCAGAAGATGAAATTTGCTGACAAATAATGTTAGGGAATCGAGGAGGCGATATGGCGCGATATGAAGTATAGATCGCACAAACTAATAAACAAGAACAAGATTTAAAAGAAAACAAATAAAAAGATGAAATTGACAGAGGAATCGAATATCTTATTACTTCTACATTTTCTGTCATCTAAATTAAATGAAAAGTCTACTATTTATAGGAGACATGTCCAAACCCTAAAATGTGAAAACTAGGTTAAAAATCATGTAAAACCGAAAAAGAAGGAAAAAAATCCGTGTCCCGTTACTCGAGCGAGAAGTGGACGACAGCTTGGTGACGGGGCAGACGACGAATTCCATGTTCCAATTTTGCTCCTATCGCTCGAGTTATAAGCAAGCTGGTGCCATTTATCCTTATTGGACCCTATTTTGTCATCTTCAAGCCCAATACTCCACAACGCAAAGCCCTAAACCCAATTTGGACTGGGTTTGGGTCACAAAACCCAACAATCTCCACCTTGACACAAATTCTGGTGCAACGAACAAAGTTTCAAAATTTCTCCACCTGGAAAAATAAGTCTAACTACAACGAAACACATTGAACTCTTCAACCTGAACCAAACCTCTCCAACACTCAAAAATAATTTTCCTCTCCCACCATATACAAATGAACCCAACCTCTGGATTCCCAAAATTCACAATGAATTCAAAATTTACCAAGTATGGTCAAAGAACACCCTGTAGCAAAATCACCACTAAATCTTTAACTGAAGGCCCCCGGCTAAACTCGTCACCTTCTACAACTCCAAAAGCGTCCACATCCAGATCAGCATTCCCATACATATTTTCAATGGATCTCTCCCTAGCCATTAAATATAATGGAACCCCAGACTATGGTAGCAAAGTGGAATTACCCATATCCCCCAAACTCGACAGAGTATTATCCTCTGAAATAGACCCAGAGTCAATTCCTAATGGTACTGTACCAAGCTGTATATCCACCATGGTCCCAAACATGTGTTGATGACTCTTCACTGATTCTGTCCAACCTTGTAAAATGTAAAATTGAGACTTTCTCCGCCCCTCCAATACAACACGAACACCTTCCCAGACCTTCAAGACTCCATATGCTCCAGAGAACGTGTACCCTCTCGAATCTAGGGTACTTAGCGAGATGATGTTCTTCTTCAAGTCTAGAACATGACGAACCTGACCAAGTATTCTGATTGTTCCATCCACCAACTTCAATCCGACTCTCCCAACACCAGCTACTCGATAAGATTCGTTGTTTCCCATGACAACGACACATTGCGTCACTGTTTCATATGATTCAAACAAATTCCGATTAGGACTCATATGAACATACAAGCTCTATCAAAATCCACTTCTCGTCAAGCTTGGATTCCACGTTAGAAATCATCAAACGATCTCCCTCACTTTCAAAGTTCTCTGTGATGTCTACTTCACCTGAAGTCTCTGATTGCTTCCCAAAATTTGCACCTTACCCTGCAACTTCTCGCAATCCCTCTTGATGTGTCATTTCTTCTTATAGAAAAAGCATACCCTATTACTGAAATCTACCCTCGACTTGCCCATTCGCGATCACCATAAACCACAAGAGCTTCTTTATCTCTGAAACCAGCTCCAACCAGATGCTTCATCTTCTCCTTTGAGAACAAGGTATCATACACGTCTTTTATTGGTGAGTGTGTCACGACTTTACAGAATTGTGTCCCTAAACGATGAAAACGAACCAGGCAAGGACACAACATGATTAAGGCCAAGTCTTCTTCATCATATTTTACCTCTAACGTCTATAAATCATCGAAGATCTCCTTAAACACAGTCAGATGATCTTCTATTAATCAACTTTCTGCCATGCAATGAGAATAAAGCTTCTATTTCAAATGCAATTTGCTGGTCAGGCTTTTGGTCATGCACAATTGCTCAAGTTTCAACCACAATGCAGCTGTTGTCTTCTTCTTCAAGATGTCCTAGAGAATGTTATTAGATAGATGAATGTGAATCTGCGAAAGTGTCCTGCGATCATTTCGTTGCTTCTCCTCTGTTGTCCAAGTTATGGGCATCCTATCAAAAATCCTATCAAATCCCAACAAAACATCATCAAAATCCATCTGCGCAATATAGATCTCATTTTTACTTGCTACAACAAAAAAATCTTGTACTGTGATCCAACAACGGAATATCAAATCTTGGTTGTGATACCACTTATTAGGAATTCAATGAGGCGATATGGCGCGATATGAAGTATAAATCGCACAAACTAATAAACAAGAACAAGATTTAAAAGAAAACAAACAAGAAGATAAAATTGGCAGAGGAATCAAATATCTTATTAATAACAACCAATAGAGAGAAAATACAATTTTTCCCTTTTCTGCCATCTAAACTGAATGAAGAGTCTACTATTTATAATAGACATGTCCAAATCCTAGAATTAAGCTAAAATATGGAAACTAGGTTACAAATCGAGTAAAATCGAAAAATAAGGAAAAGCAGCGACAGCCTGTCGCTCGAGCGACAACTCAGCGCTAGCGGGCATCGAATTCCCTGTTCCAATTTTGCTCTTATCGTTCAAGCTATAAGTGGGTGTCCGTCTAACGCCGTCAATCTGCCATTTTTTCCTTCTTGGACCCTATTTTGTCATCTTCAAGTGCAATACTCTACAACGCGAAACCCTAAACCCAATTTAGACCGGATTCCCAACAAATAAGAACACCTAAATCCATTTCAACTGATACATTTATATATGTTCTTTTCATCTTTTTCTCTCTTTTTTTTTCCTTATCAGGTGAATATCATGACATCAGACAGTGCAATCGATAAAATTTGAAGACACTAACTTCAAACACCAGCATAATAATTTTTTTAAGTGCAACTCTGTAACTGGAAACGAATTGAATAATAAGTTATCAATTTAGATAGTAGATGACAATTAAGACAGCACAAAGCCACTTGCAAGACAACTTTTGTAATTAGCAATTCATAGGCCTTAATCTGAGGTAAGAAACTTGTTACAACTATTTGATGATGAATTAATGAAAACCTAAAGGCAGAAAATTCGATGAGGTAATTGTCAGCATCCCTTAGATAATTATACCTCGGGCATACAAATCTTTGTTGTTGGCACATGCCTTCTCCTCATCTTCTTCCTCACTCTCTATATGAAAACTCTGTTATGATAAATTCTTCATTTTCTTCTCAATTCAAAGCTTCATTTTGAAATTAACTCGTACTTTACTATCAAATAAAATACTACTCTCCAATTTTGACCACTTAAAAATTGTTCATTTTAAAACTTGTTTGGTTTTAAAGTTGTTGGCATTCTTTTGACAAAACTATTGTTGTAAAAGAGTTTTTAACAGTCAAAGTATTAAGTGGTTAGTTAGAAGTCATAGGGTTCGAGAAAGATTTTTTAACAGTCAAAGTGTCAAGTGGTTTGTTAGAAGTCCTAGTCGAGTATGGAATGAGGAAAAAAGAATCGCCGCAATTTTGCTAGCCTCGCCCAGCTGACGCTCGAACGAAAAAAATAGAAGATGCATCCCCCACCTGTCGCCTGGACTTCGCTCAAGCGACACACTGTCGCTCACCTATCGCTCGAATATAGTGTATCCCAGGAAACCTAATTCGCGTTTTTCAAGATTTTTATCCTGCACATACTACTTAAAACCTATATATATATATATTTATATATATATGTTTGTATGTATGCACGCTTCCATTCGAAAAAATATAGTTGAACATTTAGAGAAACGAGAGATTAATTCCTCCATGTCATTCTTAAAGTTCAACCTTCATATTGATTTCATCATTACATTGAAAAGCATCAACTTCACATAAACCAAACACCAAAACACCTACTTCCATAACATTTTTAGAGTTCTAAAGATCAAGGAAGGTGACAGAGTTTTCTGGTTGTTGGAGAACGAGGAGTTCTCATTGATCCGCAGGAGACAAACGAATTCAGAAGGTCGAGAGTTGGTGCAGGAGCATGCAATCCATGAGGGCTTTGGTGATTACTTACAATCAGGAGGTCAGAAAGTATTAGAGTAAGTCGAATCTTACAGTATTGTAAGTTGATTCGTTTAGAGTGGATTGTTAATGGCTTGGGCCCTGAGTTTTTACCCAGTTACAGGTTTTCTTCGTCAACAATTTTCAAGTGTTATTTATTTTTCAGTAATTTATTACATGCCATTCAACATAGGATAATAGTGCATGTGAATTCATCTAGATTAATTAATAACTGTGACTTGTTGCATTTGTTAATTGGTAAATTTAAATTCCGCACAAACACCTATTTACACCCCTCCCCCCCCATCCTCTAAGTGTTAGTTGGGTCGAACTCCGTTATTTCAATACTCACTGGTTTACTTATAAAATTTAAGCTTATGCTCTTATATATAAATTGGTGACAAGGTTACCTTGATGATTTTCACAAGTTGATCGACTCCACTCTCACCAAGAAAGAGAGGCTACCAATGAAAAAAAAATATCATCAATTTTACTACATTGATTCTCTGGTTCTTGTGAGAAATGTGTAAGGACTTGTAAAGAATATGTCCACAAAGAAGTTCAGCAAGAACATAGCCAACATACCATACATCAATTGCAATTGTGTATTCAGTTGCCCCAAATATCAGCTCAGACGCGCGATAGTACCGAGAACAAATATAAGAAATATTTGGTTCACCTTTCATGTGTTCAACATAATGGACAATTTATTGTGCCACATCAATTTATTTTACTATGAGAAAAGCAGAAGATAGAAAAACATATGTTCAGTTGAAACTCGCAAGCGTATGAGATCGTTGACAAGTAATAGAAATCAATGAGTTTCGAATTTTTCGTTCCCATAAGGAATAAGGTCTAATATCTAGTTCAATAGCTTTAATTAAATTCGAAGTCATGTAATATCAAAAAAGATAGTTTGTGTGTTTTCTATACTAATAATAAATTAAGAAAGCAAATAAAGTATTTATCTATTATGTGAATGTATGTATTGAAATCTTGAATCCCCCTACTGTCATGTAATTTAATTCTTAATTCGTAATCTAATAATTCATGTATTCAAAAAAAATCGATAATCAACTTTCATTCAATATTCTTTTCCAAGATATATTAATCTATGTTTAACACGCATCAATCGTATTCCTAATCCGAACTCATATGAAAAATAAGCATTGATTCACAGAATTTATCACACATGATTGCACATATCATAGATATTATTCCTAAAATCTATGTCAATGTATTTATTTTGCCGTATTCTAAACTTATTGTAAATATTCCTACACTACGACAAGCAACTTACTATTTAATTGGTGATCAAGCAATCAAATAGTTTAATAGGAATGCAAAATCAATCAAGAAAAATCAATAAATACTAAACTAATTGTCTTGAATTAAAATAAACAAACAATAAGGTTTATCATTCATGAAGGAAAAATTATCCTATCTTATACAATATAATATGGAATAACATCACCCAAATCAAGAAAAGATGGAAGAAAGTAGAGAAATCAACTCTCTTGATTGAAATGTTTTCTAAAACAAAATAAAGAAATACAATTTCTTCCCTAAATTTGAACCATTTATATGCATGGTTAATTTGGTGGCACACACAATAGACTCCAAAGAGCTTCAATCAACCCAAATAAGGTTAGAGTGTACACATGGCCTATAGGCCTATGTGTACACATGGTATTGCCATTTTTTAACCAAATTGTATATTGTTCCCTGAACTTTTTCGAGTGTGTATTTTGATTATTTTTGACAATTTTTTCATCATGTTGGCTTCTCTTCACCTCCAATTGTTCCTTGACATTCTTGAATTGCTGTTTTGCAATCCGACACAACTATTGAATTATTGCATTTTAGTTCCTATAATTTTGATTTTGCTATTTTTCTCTATTTTTTGCTTGTTTTCTCCAATTCTTCGTCTAATCGTGAGTTTTACTTATTATACACAATATAACACAAATTAGGCTATATTTCATCAAAAGAATTACAAAATGTCATTATTTAAAACTCCTAATAAGTATAAAATATACTTATCAAACCCCAAAACTTTTACATTTTTTTGTCCTAAAAAAAAATCAAAACTTAACTTATAACAAACACACGAGCATGCAAAAATATTTTGTTAAATAAATCTGACATTTTATCTCAAAATTAAAATAATAATATTAAATTGAAGCACAGCTTCAAAATCACAATAAAAAAATCAAAGTCTACTTTTCCAATACAAAGTTGACATGTGTGTGTGAAGAATCAAGTATAGCATCATGAATTCATAAGTTGTTCCATTTCCGACCATTAATAGTCAAAAATGTTCTTATCTCCACTCGTGAGATTCACACATCTCCAAACTTGTCATTTTCACTTTTTTCAAGTGTGTGAAATAATGTCATTTTCCTGTGAACCGATTGATCAATTCGATCCGATTTTCATAACATTGAAGAAGACAATTAGCTCTCTTTTTTTATGTAAAATTGAAGGTAATTCATCTTTTTATGTTAACGTGAAGAATATTGATATTCATCATTTGTTGTGACAATCACAAGTTTAGTTGACACTTAGCCTGATAAATTGTACAACACGTTAAAATGAATCACAACCCCATTGAACAATAAATCAACAAGCTCATGGCCACTTAACGATCATAACTAATTATTAATAGCATTATTCTTTATAGAAAACCTTGCAAGTTTGATGGAACCATTTAAAATACAGGAAAATGAGTTGAGATATACCTTCATAATTTTTTATTTTTAAAATAGTTATTATGGTATAATCGAATTCGAATCAAAAATGAAAAGTTTCAATTAGTTACAATAATTACATGGAACGGAATTGTTCCATTTATAAAATATTGAAAATTTAATCAGTATTTTCAATTTATAAAATAATGGGATCGAACCACCTGACCCCACCCCTAATATGAACCACACAAAAGTTTGAAAACAACATTGTCAAGAAAATAAAAGTTGAGGAGGGAAGTGCAATTTAGGATAAGTTTTGAAAAATGGCTGCCACCCCCAAACAAATTATCAGCAAAATAACAATCGACAGATTATCGATGGAAGCGGGAACTCTCATCCGTTATGTCCTTCCGTTAAACTTCCAACGACGTCGTCTCACTTCTCGCCCCTCCTCTTTCCCTCGTTCCGCTAAGGCTTCTCTCAATTCTCAGGTTCAATTCAGCACACAATAATCACTGTATTATATCTTATTTTTGTGTTAATTGCAAAGTTTACTGATATTTATGGTGGAAAAATGAAGGGAGATTATAGAGGGCCGAAGCCAAAGAGGGAATGGGTGGCCGATTGGGTGTCTAAAAACGACGGCGTAGTACGGAGTTTACCTATATACGTCGGCGGCATATCTCTATTGGCTGTTCTTTTCAATCGGACAGTTTCTGGCATTGCTCCTGTTGCTGACGCCAGCAGGTGAGCATATGAAAATTCCATTTTTTTTTTTTCCTGTTGAAGAAATTTTTCTGCTTAAGATAGAAAGAACAGAAATTAAATCTTATCCATGGTTTGATTTTAGTGGCAATGCATGATTAAGGTATATATGGGATTGTTGGATATTTAATATGTGGTGAGGTTGAAGGTTAAATTTGATTAGTTTATGTGAAAAGGAAAGAAATTTTAGACAGGGTGAAAGTGTTTATATTGACTTGAAATTTCTTTGAAGTGTGAATGCTCTCAGAATGTATGCATTCAAGCTCTGTATAATAATATTTGAATTAATAAAGGAAGAGAGAGTGCACTAAGGGCAAGTTGGAGAATCGAATTTTCAGCCTTAGCAAGAGCAATACTTATAAGGTCAGACATTGATGTTTAGAGACAAGTGAGATGTGATTGGAGGATATTTGTTTGAAATGGAAATGGATCGATGAGGATGTAGAAAATGAGAGAAGGAAAGTTTGTGTCATGGAAACAGGTTCTTTTCATTTACCCATGTGCTTTTTGTCTTTGTTTTAAAGACTCGTTCTTGTGCTGGTTGAGTGATTTCAATAATTTGGCAGCTCATCAAGAATATCTTCTTTAGAATTAATCAAACGAACCAAGGATGTGGCATATTCAGGGAGATATGCATAGAAGTCCATCGACTGAATATCTTACAGAATTGGAGATAACATTTGGAGTGTTGACCGGGGAACAAGAAAATTATAAAATCATTCATCACCAAAAAAGATATACAGGAATGCGTCCAATATTAATTTTAAAGAACTAGCAGCTGTGGATCTTCCTCTTCCTTATTTTCCATGAGATAATCTTTTGATAGAATATAATGGCCCTTGTAAATCTAGAAGTATGTTTGCTCACTTTTTTAGATGGTGGAGATGTATTTCTACTTGTTGATGATTGATGACTACCATAGGGACTGCTATAGTTTGAGAACATCTTTGATATCATCTTTACTTTTTTTATTTCCAAATGCTAAGTGTTGTTTCATCCCATTTTCTTTTTTCTGCAGTTCACAATCCAGAGCTGATCTATTGACACTTGGTTTGGCTGTAACTTGTATTTTAAATGGTCTGGTGTGGCTTTCAATTAGACCAAAATCAATATCTGTGGTGAGGAGGCTATATGTGCATTAATTGTTTTTCTCCCCATTTTTAGCCCGATGTATTAGTTTCATTTTCCTTTTCTGCAGTTGCAGAATCTATTTTACTTTTACCCTTCAAATTTCAGGTAAATCCTGAAGGGGTGGAATGCCAAAGGATATTTTCTGATCTTCCTGATTCTGTCATTTCTGAGTTAATCTGGTATTGATCTTTCTACACAAAAAGTTCAAAGTAAAATATGTTTCTTACTTTGGTGAGCAATCGGTAGTAGTGATAACTCCATTATCTTATTCTCAGGGCATGGGAGTCTCTATCATATGCGACATGTTGCAGGTCTCTAGTTGTTATTTATGATGGAATCTGCATTTTGCAAATAGGATTGGCTGCTGCATCTCCGTCCGATGAAGGTGGAGCCATGGTTGTCGATGCCAACAAATTGGTGCTAGGTTCCCTTTATAATGGTGTCATAAAATCTGGATCACGTAAGATCCTTCTGTAGTTTGATTTGCATACCAAGCCATACTCTTCTGAGGCTTTAGTTGCTGAGTAAATCTTGAAAGTACAAAAATTTTCCATGTATATTTCAGAAAGTTACTTGGCCAATTTATCTCTATATCCTGGGAAATCTGAGCTACCATTTCTTCCTTCAAACACACAGGTAATTTTTCTAATTTCTGTCTGTAAGTAAAAACTAATTTGTATTATTATCTAATTACAGTTATTTATGTAATAGATATCTACTTTTGACATGGCTATTCAGTCATATGACAGCAAAATAAACAATAACATTTTAATTCCTAATTTTGTTTTCACATTCTCTACTTAGAATGTGTCCATTCTATACATTTTTGCAATCTCCATTTATGCATTTCATTATACTCTTTCATGACCTAATCTATTTACAGATGTAGATTCTTATGTTCTCATTCTTTTTATCCTATGGATATGCATAATCTTTTGATTACATACACAAACCCATGCTCGCAAAGTAATTGCTGGGAAAATTATGATATTTTTAGGCTGTTATCTTGCAACCCCTTGGGGATAAAGGAATTGCTGTAGTGGGTGGTGACACAATAAGGGGATTTACATCTTCTGACCAGGTATCTTTCTGATGTATTTGTCTATCTGTGATGCATATTCATCGCAGCATTCCTCTCTGTATCTACTTTGTATCTGAATGCATTTCCTTTTCAAATTTTGAGTGACCAATGTTCTTTTATTTTATTTCTTCTGTTATTAATGAATTGGCTTGTAGAAACAGTTGTGTGCTTATTTTTCTTCATTTAATTCATAGCTAAATTTATTGTTCAAACCTGAATCTAGACTCATTAACCATTAAATTGTCACCTGAGATCATGCTTGGTACAATTATTCTTGCCATCGTTAAAATTAATTTCCTAATGATGCTAACATCGTCAGTTTCCTTTTTCATGATTTGCAGGCGTGGATCACATTAATTGGAGAGAAGTTAGATGTTACACTTGCAAAGGTTGTGGACAGAATTCCATTGGCAGTGGAAGAAAGGAGTTGAAACCTTATTCCCATAACTGAAAACCTTTTGGTATATGATTCTTGAAGTCATTATTCAAGGTACTTCTTCACATTAATAGATTTTCCCCAATACAATGTTTATGTGTCTCAACTAATAATACATGCACAAGTAAAAGAACGCACTATAAACTAATTATAACGTATTGTTCAGATAACAACTATCTTAGTGCTTCAAACATCGACCCTAATAAAAGATGAAAACATTGTAATGATTCATATAGAAGGATGATTATATTTGTTAAATCATGAGAAGCAAATCTAATTTTCAAGATTTGTGTTCATTCTATCATTCGAGAAAGATTTATTGCCAAGTCTTCATCATTATAAGGTGAAAATGCATGAGAACAAAATATGTTTAGAAGATCATTTCACAATTGCATGGTCAAAAATGTACACATCCCCGTGTGCCTTGGTGATGGAAATCTTACTATGTTCAGTAAATGTCATCTCACTTTGTGCTGTATTAATCAAGTCGCATTGAAATTTTGTCGAAATAGAAACGAAGCTTGGATTTACTCCAGTTTGATCCTTTTCATTTTGGTGCCCAATTGCTTCCAGCAATAAAAAGCTACTCGAATTATCACCATCCGATTGAGACCTGCTGCAGTATTAAAGTGCAAGATTTATGGATGCATTCAAGGGCTGTATTCGATTTGCCAGAAAATAAAATGAGACTGCAGTTGCATCACGGAAGAGGCTATGACTGACCTGTCCAGCCCTCGAATCTATATTCTTTCAAGAAATTTGTTTTAAATTTTATTTTTTTCTGAAGAATCTTGCTTCCTTTTACACAACACTCAACATTGATGTAGATATTGTTTCACAGGGGGACATGGTTCAGGTTCTTTTTCTTATGAAATTGCAAATCATTGTTCAAAAGTATTTTCTGTATGGGAATATCTAAATATATTTGAATGAATGTTCATCGACCCAGTTTATACCCCTGCTTTGTAAATCTTCAATACCAATTAAACTTTTCATTATTGCGCTGAAATAGCTAGAAAATCAGTAATTTTCATAGTCTGCAAACGTCGATAACAAGGGTATAAATCGCTAAATTATTCATTAGCGCAAGTATAAAGGGGAACAAATCGAGTTACATATATCATCAGAATTACAGCAGTACAACATTTCTATATCTAAATCTAAGGCCTTTCTCATCTTTTGACTACAAAAACAAAAGGATCAGATACAAAGTATAAAATTAAACAATCAAGAAAAGAAAAATAATGAATGATCATAGGGTGAATTTCTCCTTTACACTATGAGCTGATTTCAAGGCTCCCATACCTAAATAGCAAAAGAGGAAGGCCTCTCCCACGGCAACAAACCTGTTGAAACATCAACCAAATTGGCCAAAACAAAATCTCTCAACCCAGTGTCCCAAACCTCGCAAAATTTGATTGGCCAATCAGGGGGTTCAATGGCATCCGTCCCTAACCCAGGTGCTCGGTCTCTTGAACCCTCATTTTGGTTTTGTTGCCAGTCAGCGACGTATGTAGCAACCCGTCTGTAAAACTTTGCTCGAAATACCTCCCACACTTGGTATTTATAGTGATTAATTACTGCAGTGCTCTGATGTAAATTCAGATACTTAAATCCCTTCCTCAAGTGGAAATGGTGCACCACATTGAGGAGTGTGGTATCTAGCGCGTCTGGTCGAATGATTGATTTATGCCTCTCGGGACTCTGAAGTCGACAAGTGTAGCCTACTGTAACTCCCTTCGAGGGTGGAGAGTTCAACCCCGAAGGTCCAAAGCTGTGGCAAGAAGTTCTGATTTCAGCAATACTTCTTGACGATGAAGAAACATTTGCTACTAAGGAGCTAAGTGAATTCTGCCCCGCGTAACCCAATTTCCTGAATCTTTTGTGTCTTGGTGTTGAATACGGAAAGTAGAAGAATTCGTCTACATCCATGAATGAAACCCAATTGCATTCATCCTTTGCTCTCAAAACACAATGCGAAAATCCTGCTTCTTGCGTCTTAATCCATGGCCATACGTGCCTAGTGACATTGTAGTCCTCTAGATCAAGTTCCCTAATAACCTCTTCAATACCATCATCACTATTATTATCGTAAATGAACCACCTCTCCACTCCAAGCCAAGCATGGTACATAATCCACTCACGAAGAGCAGACGCCTGGTTCCACACCATTGTACACACACAAAGCTGGTATTTGCCCTCACTCTTCTTCTTCTTCTTCTCCTCCTCGGACTTGAAACCAGAAATCTTGGCCACAGAAGGCACAAGCGCACGCTCTTGAATTCGAGAACGACCATAGGGTATCATTCCAACAGTCACTCGTATTCCTCGTGCCTTATCCGGATTAGCTTGTACGCTTCGTGGCAATGAACATCTCACAACCTCCTGAGCAGCTGTCAAAGCTTTCGTCCTCAGCATAAATCTCCCGTCAGTTTCCCAACTCCCTAATCCGAAATGGCAACTGAATTGCCCCGGATTGGATTCTCTGTCCGACCTCAAATTCAATCCCTTCACAAACACTACAGCAGTATACCCATCCAAACTAGCTGCATAAACCAAATTTTCCCAAGAATGAACCGTCTGATTATTCATCCATAACCCAGTATCTTCCTCCAAGACTCCATTTTTAACACTCCTCCCCAAATTTACAACAGTTGAATAATTCACAGATGGAAGTGGGCACCTCACAATTGACCTGAACTCATCATATTCATCTACAGAAAGCACATTTTGCTTAACCATAATACCCCTATCCCTTTCTCCAGAACTCCAGTTACTACGACTTTCCAATACATTTTTACCATAATAAACACATTCCAATTCTTTAGCACTCTTCTTTATCAACCTATCTTTCATTAAACTACTTACAAACAACAAAACATGATCAGGGAACAAAACCCGGTTCTCGATCTTCCATGGAAATGTAAAAGAATTATCAAACTCTTGGATTCTTTTAGCAAGATTCGAACTAGAAGAAGCTAAGCTTGAAACCACTAAAACCGGGTGAAAAGCCGAAGAGTTTAAGGGAATCATATAAGATATAAGATACAGAAACATAAAGAAGCTGAAGCACAATACAAAAGATCTTAGGGAAAACAAATATACAGAAGTATATGATGAAAAATACGAGGGTCTTAATATACGTTTTCTCTTGCGTGAAGAATCCATTTAATTTCTAAGTGAAATTAATGCAAGAATTGGATCTGATTTAAGGTTAAGATTTAAGAATGTAAGAGAAATATTGTTTAAAGCTCAGATCTGGGTGTGCCGACAGTGGTGTGCTCTTTTTCTGGTAATCGGGTAATTGCCGGAGAGAGAATAAAGGGAGGAGAAAAATGTGGACGCGTTGGATAGGCTGCTTTTTTTTCAATTATTCTTTGTATAAGTTAATTATAAGTTTGTTGGTGTTGGACTAGTAGATACCTGTCCAGTCCACACCACCCAGTAAAACCTGATTCTTGCGTGAAATGAGGAATACAAGTTCACGCGGAAAAGAGAGCATGTCGTGAGGAGACTTGTTAAGTTTGTTGTTTGATTCTTTGTACCAAGAAGGTTCGACTCGAAAAATGTAGGGTGCCTACCCGGTTGAACAGTGTTGCTGTCCATGTCATGGACTGGTATACCTTTGAAGGTCGAAGGTGTTGGATTTGACATTATAGCTCACAGTATAGGCCTATTGTGGATCATGCCATATTTTTCGTAAAGTTAGCAAGATTGTTAAGTGATAATAACAATCGCTTCAACAATGAAAACAACAAAAGATGTGCTTCGAATCTCTGAAGTTTGATAGCACCAATTACGATTTTCAATTTATTTGTGGTCCATAGAAGTCAATTAAATTTGGTATCATTTTAGTTCCACTTGCCAATTTAAGCCATGAAGGGGACTCAATGCAAATTAGCGACAACCATTGATGGGTTTCCAAACTAATTTAGACTAAGATCCAGAAAGAGTCGATAAAAATCGATTTGCTGTTGTAAGTTTTTTATATGATTTAAAAGAGCCATTTTTTTCCGCATCATGCAAATGAGGTCAAGAAATTAATGTAAACATCGAAGAAAAAATAATTACTAAGACAAAAACGTCAAGAAATTAAAAGTAATGTACAAACCGTAAAAGCAATGTTACACACAGACATAAAATGACTTACACAAGAAACCAGAAACAAGATAAACTAATTGTAATAGAAAACAAAAATAATAATGTCGATAATATATTATTTAATTGTCCTCTCTTTCTTAATTAGAAGTATGTTATCCTTCTACTCTCATTCCATTTGGAAGTGTAATCTGTAATTAATATTAATATTGTGATTAATTACCAACTACTACTTTTTAATTGTTTTCTTTTGTCGCCAGCTGAAGAAAACAAAAGGAAAGAAACAAAATTAATAATTGCGATTATGGAAGAATCGAGGACGGAGGGCTTTCCTCTATTTTGTCTAATTCTTTTTTATCTTAAAAGAGTTAATATATTCCATTTGAAGAATAAGATTCTATAATCGAGTCATGATCCTCGAATGTCGAAGGCATCATTGAGCTGATTTTGGAGTTCCTATAAAGTGCTTTCGATGGGTTCAGCCCGTAGAATTTCGTTTTGTACATACATAATGGCCAAGTGGCATATAATTATTGGCGGTTGAAAAACTAGATTTTTCCATTAGCCAATATACGTAGAATAATCTTTTCATCTTTAATCCAAATTGAGTTGATTATATATATATATTATATTTAAGTGTTCAATTGACTAGGAACTATTCATTAAAAGTTTTGATATCTAATAAAGTACTTCCTTAGGACTAGGACTGCAAAAATGTTCTTAATCCACATAATTATACTTACAAAATTATAAATCGTTTTAATTAATATTGCAATTTTTAAGGCACCCATGTATCCATCCATTATGTGTCCCACAACATCATACGTATTTTAATACATAATACAAAACATGTGACTTGAAATTCCTTGGCCAAGGAATGTCAATTTGAATAATTCGGTGGCCTTGTACGTGTAGCACGATCCTGTCAATTTTTTGCTTGTCGCGAGAAAAGCTCATGTGATGTTGGTCCAATGATTAATAATTAGAGAACTTAATTTAAGTTAGAGCTGGCATTAGGTAGCTGAAAAGGTTTATTAACCGATACGCCATATTAATTAAAACACCAAATTTTTAAACTTTCTAGGTATGTTTTTGAACTTATAATTAATCAAATCCGTATAATAGTCGCCGATTATTCCCTGTGGATGCGCCTCATAATACGGGTAACTTCGCCAAAATGATAGGCTTTCTCCCCCTTTTTGCTGGTGCAAAGAAGAATATGCTGCCTGGAAAGTGAGTCAAAATTTCTATATTAATCATTTTATTTTTGGATACATTTCGTTGACCTAATAATTTGTCTAACCACAAAGTCTACTTAGTGTTGTCACATCTCTATCCACCAATATAGCACCTACACGTTATGAAATCGTTAGAATGCAAAATTGATGCCTCGAATGAGGTGCAAAATTTATCTGCACTTTGACGATCATTCAAATTGTAGAAATTGGATGTGAGAATACAAGTTTGAATTTATTTGATTTTATGTGATTTACTACCGAGTGCAATGTGATATAAAGATTTTCAACTTTATGAATGGTTCTTTTTCTCTTGTTTGTTGCCAACGAGCGGATGGCTGACATTTCCCTGTCATGTACTCGAAGTAGGTCTTTGAATGAGGTCACTTCCACACGTCTCTCCTACAAGGTAACCCTAGATAGCAATTGTTGGAGACGCCAAATTGCTTCTTGTCTGATCTCATCAAGTCATTAATCTTTCTTTATGTAGTGAGATGATGTGTGATATTTCAACAAGATGGCTTGACACCTGATTTGTCATGATACCTCGATATGCAATGTCTGTAAATAAATATTTGCAGCAGAATATTTTCGACTCACTATCCTATGCTCCTCAACTTGCAAGCTTCCTCCTCGGACCCCATGGGACTCTCTTAATGCCTAGGCATCTAGCCTGGACTCTTCGTCATGTGGCCTCAAACTTTGGAGTCTTTAGTGTCCGATCTTCCATAATCGATTTTAAACTTATATCATGCTTATTCCTTCCATAAGATCATGGAAGCTTCATCACATCTTTTGAAGCTTCGTCATACGATGCTCAGCTCTTCGAAATGAAAAGGTGTGGTATCAACCCTTTTGTTGTATGTCCGAACAACAATTAGATTATCATACTTCTTCACCTAGCTTATCCTATTTAAGCATGTTAAGAAATATGATTATTTTATTTTATTATTTAT
>CAIGRP010111275.1:0-10852 GCA_903798385.1 Fraxinus cuspidata
TCAAAATTGAAATAAGATAAAATTAACCTAAGTTAAGTAAAATACAATAATAAAACAACACAAAAGCTTAGTAATATGGCATTAATAAGTGTAGAAAAATACACTTATCAGGGCTGTTAAAGATCACCATGTCCACAGTATGAAAATGAGAATGTTGAGATGGAAAATACAAGAAATGTGAGCATAAGTCTACACTCTCGAGTAAACAATAGTTCAATCACTTGCAAATCTCTGACAAAAATTCTTTCGAAATTCATTTTATGGGTTGTATAATAGAGAGTTAGCAGCCAAATGCCATATAAATTATCTATAGAAAATTCATTGAATACATGCAGCAATTGATAATTGCGTTTGGCAAATGTAAGCAATCTTTTTTTCTTTTTTTTTTGCAGGAATTAGTTATTAAAATAAAGAAAATGCTTACTAGTTCTCTCTTTGTAACAGGCGACATCAGAAGTACCATCCTCATTATTCCCTCAGAGGATAAGGCAGTTCTTTGAGAAAGATACAGTATGTAGTGTTAAAAACTTGTTGTTCAAAATCGTGGTCGGATGAATTAAAAGGATTATAGATGAATTTGAAAAAAAAGGAAAGAAAGAAAAAAGAAAATTAGTTTTGACGCCTTCAAAATGGTTTATGCGACCGCATAGGCCTTAAAGGCATGTGGCAGCATTGGCGCCTTCAGGGAAATTAATTAGAGGCGACAATTGCTACAACTATGCGAGCGCATAGTTATAACTTATGCGGTCGCATAGTATAAAAATCCGACCGTTGGGTTCGGTTTTTTCAAATTTTCTAGTGGTTGATAAATGAAGCATTGCATCTTTTGATTTGTGCTTGGAACCACTTTGTATGATATTGTGCACATCAAATTAAACATTGATTATTCATCCAAAATTTTGAGAAAATTTTTGTCCATTTACATAATCAAATTATTCCTCCTTTTTTCACTTGTTCTTTTGAAGATTCATTTTTGCTTTTGGTGATCTTCATAAGGCTTGTTTAATCCTACAAACTATTTGCCGTTAAAACTTTAAAAGCATTGTATAGGAAGCAAATATAGTTTGATGACAATGATATTATATTCATGTTCTAGCCTTTGCCAGATATTTTTTTTTAATAGTCTTCTTACTTATTTTCTCCATTACAGTATTTTACTATTTGTTTTGATAACAGTCTCATACTATAATTTCCTCATTTTATTACGACGGATACGAAATCTATACTCGCTACAATCGAGATGATGAATCAAGACTTAGTACGTTTGGATATATTTGATGGTGTAAACTTCAGTAAGTCGCAAGACAAACTAAAATTCTTTTTTATGGTGTTGAAGATATTCTACGTGCTTGATCCAAAATTGAAGCTTATTCTCGATATGACCGAAGAAAATACTGATGAAGTTCGTGCAGAAAGAAACGGGAAGAGGACAAATTAATATGTCGTGTCCATATTCTAAATGTGCTATCGAATCGTTTGTATGATCTCTACACCAACACTATTTCGGCAAAAAAAAATGGTACACACTTGAAAGTAAATATAAGGCCGAAGAGGAAGGTACGAAGAAATTCTTAATTTCTATTGTAATTTCAAAATGCTTGATAACATTCCTTTGTTGTCTCAAGTACATGAGTTGCAAGCCATTTTTAACAAACTAAAAGCGGTGAAGATCGACTTCTCGAAACTTTTCAGGTAGGAGCAATTATTGCTAAACTCTCGGGGTTTTGAGAATGATAGAGGAAGAAGATTCTTCACAATTTTGAAGACTTCTCTTTGGAACAAATACAAAAACATCTTCGAATAGAGGAAGAATTGAGGGCAAGAGATAAGACTGAAAGTTCTTATGATGGCTCTTCGAAAGTCAATATCATGGACAATGTTGATAACTCCAACAAATACAAGAAGAAAGGGAAACATTTTGGTCCCAAAAAGGATCAAGGGAAGTTTAAAAACAAATCCAAGGGACCTTGTGTTTGTGGAAAGCCGAGGCACTATGCAAGAAATTACAGGCATAGGAAACAACAGAAGAAGGAAGTACAAGTGAATTCCATTGATGAGATTATCGTTACGGTGAGCGAAATCAATCTAAGGAATTCCAAATTTGTGGTATGTCACCTATGCAACCATCCATGTTTGTTACGATAAATCTCTTTTCAAAACTTATCATGACATTGAAGATGATCAAGAGATTTAAATGGGAAATGAAGGAAAATCTAAAGTGATTGGCAAAGGCAATGTGGAACTCATTTTCACCTCAGGAAAAAAGATCACTTTGACAAATGTTCTTCATGTACCAGAAATGAATTGAAACCTAGTAAGTGGACTTTTATTGGGAAAACCAGGAATTAAATCCGTTTTTGAATCTGGAAAACTTGTACTATCCCATAATGGATATTTTGCTGGAAAGGGCTATTCTACTGATGGAATGGTCAAACTTTGTACTTTTGAGAATGATTCTAATAATAATAGAAACAAATTATTTGCGAATGTTACTGATTTATTTAATTTATGGCATGATAGATTAGCACATATAGGAATTAGTACTATGAAAATAATGATTAAATGTGAATTGATACTATGTGAAGTTGATAACTTAGAAAAATGTGAAACTTGTATTAAATCTACAATGATTAAAAAGCCATTTCATAATGTAGTGAGATCAACATACTTTCTTGAACTTGTTCATTCTGATATATGTGAATTGAATGGCATGCTAACAAAAAGTGGTAATAAATATTTTATTACTTGTATTGATGATTGTTCTAGGAAGACCTATGTGTATTTATTAAAGTATAAAGATGAAGTTTTAAATGCTTTTAAAGCATATAAAATAGAAGTTGAAAATCAATTAGGAATGAAACTTAAAACTTGAAAAGTACAGAGGTGGAGAATATTTCTCTAATGAATTCACTTTGTTTTGTGAACAAAATGGTATAATACACCAATGTTCTGCACCACGAATACCAGAACAAAATGATATAGTAGAAAAAAAGAATATGACATTATTAGAAATGATAAATGCCATATTATTGAATTCTGAATAACCATATAACTTATGGGGTGAAGTTTTATTTAGTGCTTGTCATATAGAAAATACGATTCATTTGAAAAAGAATAAGGTTTCTCCATATGAAATGTGAAAAGGTAGGAAACCAAATATCAATTATTTCAAAGTGTGGGGTCTTTCTTATTAAAAGAATACGGATCCTAAAAGAACTAAATACCTATTCTAGAGGTATTAAATATGCTTTTGTGGGATATTCTTTAAATAGCAAGACCTGTAGGTTACTAAACTTAGAAACAAATGTTATAAGAGAATCAAGGGACGTGGAGTTCTTTGAGAATGTATTGGCTACCAGAAATTCTCAAAATGATATTTATTTTGACATTCTGACTTCTAGAGAATCACAAGTGGATACATCTACAAGAGATGTTGAAAGTGAACCTCGAAAAAGTAAGAGAAATATAAAAGAAAAATGCCTAGGATAGGATGAATTGGATTTTCAACTTATTTCATTATACCTAGTAAAGGGAGATAGGAAGGATGTCGCAAGAAGAATTCATTTCGATTTTGAAGTCAAAAGTGATCCTTAAACCTATAAAAAAGCAATGTCATCTAGAGATTGCATATTTTGGAAAAAAGCAATAAACAATTAAATGGATTATATTATTTCAAATAACACTTAGGAAATAGTTGACTTACCAAAGGGTTCTAAACCCATTGGTTGCAAATGGGTATTTAGAAGGAAATATAATTTTGATTGAACGCTCAATACCTATAAAGCTAGATTAGTAGCTAAAAGATATCGTCAAAAGGAAGGAATATATTACTAAAGGAAGGAATATATTACTTTGAAACATATGCACATGTGGCAAGAACAACTTCAATAAGGATATTGTTTGCACTAGCATCTATATATGATTTGCATATTCATCAAATGGATATCAAGACGGTAATGGAGATCTCGAAGAGGAGGTCTATATGGAACAACCAGAAATGTTTGTTCTACCGGGAAATGAACATAAGGTATGTAAGTTAATCAAATCCTTATATGGATTAAAACAAGTCCCTAAAAAGTGGCACGAAAAATTTGATTTTAAAATATTTTAAAATGGTTTTAATCATGACTCAGGAGACAAATGTCTTCACACTAAAGTAAATGATAGTGTAATTATATTAATATGTCTATATATTGATAATATGTTGATTATTAGCAACAATATAGATGGAATCAAAGAAACGAAGAGGTTTCTATCCTTCATGTTCAAAATGAAAGATCCTGGATAAGTGGATACCGTTCTTGGTATCAAAATTAAAAGAGATAGTTGGGGTTTTACATTTAGTCAATCACATTATGTTGAAAATGTGATAAATAAATTCAAACGCCTGAATATTAAAGAGGCTAATACCGCGTTATATCCAAGTATCAAATTGATAAAGAACTATGGAAAGGCAATAGCTCAAATAGAATATGCAAGTGCAATTGGAAGTCTTATGTACGCCGCACAATGTATAAGACCTGATGTAGCATTTGCCGTGAGTAAATTAAGTAGGTTTACTAGCAATCCAGGTTCCGAACAATGGAAGGCCATTGGTAGTGTAATCGGTTATTTAAAGAAAATCAAAAACCTTGGACTACAATATACAAGATTTCCTAAAATCTTGGAAGGATATATTGACGCAAGTTGGATATCAAGTGCAAGAGAAAATAAGTCCACTTCAGGTTGGGTATTTACTCTTGGAGGAGGTGCAGTTTCTTGGAAGCCTAAGAAACAAATATGCATTACTCACTCAACAATAGAGTCGGAGTTTGTAGCATTAGCCGAAACTAGAAAAGAATCTAAGTGGCTAAGAGATTCATTATATGAAATACCTTTAGATATACATGATATTTCTTCAATACCTATCTTGTGTGATAGTCAAGATACTCTTGCTCGAGCTTATAAAGAAGTATATATTGGAAAGTCTAGACATATGAGTCTAAGACATGAATATGTGAGGAAGTTAATAAACTATGGAATAATTTCTCTTACATTTGTGAAGTCTAGTGAGAATTTAGAGGATCCGTTTACTAAACCTCTCACGAGGGAGTTAGTCAGATTAACTCAAATAGGTTAGGATTGAAATCCACTAATGATAGCAACCCTACCAAAAATATACTAAACAAATATATTTAGGTTCAAAGGGTAATAACAAGTCATTCAATAAGTGGATCGATCTCAACACTATTAAATTTATTAAACCATATCTTCAGTAAATAGTGTTGGTTGTTACTGTTGGAAGGATGAGTTATAATTAAAAACTCTTAATGAAGTTCAGTACGGAGTATAAGTATTTCTAAAAGTAACAAAGACACTGAAAAAACTTCACCTATGTGAACTTCGATGTGGTGTCGTCTCATTAGAGAGTTGGAGTTGTCTCTCTTTAAAAGATCAAAGAAATAGGATAAGTGCAAGACCATATTAGCACTAAGCGAGTTAGATGAACTTTTAGAAGTTTAACACTTGTGGGGGTTGAGCTTTAAGCTCTTAATAGAGTGGGCGTTGAGCTAATGCTGGTTGTTATTAAAGTGGGAGTAGAGCTTTAAGCTCTTAATGAAATTCGGTACTAAAGTACAAGTATCTTTAAAAAGTAAGAAATATACTCAAAGAACTTCACCTAGATGAACTTTGAGGTGGTGGGCCTCAATAGAGAGTTAGAGTTTCTCTCTTAAACGTTTGTTGAACAGGATGAGTGCAAGGTCATATTAGCGTTAAGCGAGACTGAGGGACTTGAGAACACGTGATACTTGTGTGTGTTCTTAACCATATTATCATATGAAATCATTGGTTCAAAACTTTCATGCTACCTTTTATTCGAACTTCACCTTGTTGAATTATACTATGATTAGATTCAAATCGAAAGATATCTAATCTTTATGCATAAGTATTGTATATCTTGAATATGAGATTTTATAAATTTTGAACAAGTGGGGATTGTTAGAAATTTGCTCAAAATTGATAAAAATGGATGTGGAATGAAAAATGAAATTTGATGCCAAAATATTGAACTATGCGACTGCATAGTTCAATGTATCATGCGGTCGCATAGGTTTGGCCTATGCGACCGTATAAAGCAAAATTCTAGCCGTTATTTGGCCGTTGGCTTTTGAATTTTGGTGTTATTTGAAGAGTTTTTGACACCGGTTCGTATGGCAATGTTTCATGACTATATATAGGTAGTTTGTGATAATTAAAAATAATGTTGAAAACATACAGAAACCTATTTTGCCACATTTGAGATCAATTATTCATTCCAAAAGTAAATTCTAAATTCATGCAGTATGGAACATGAGATGAAGAGCATGTTATATAGAAAGAAAAAAAAGAAAAAGGATGAACCTTGTTGTTCGAGGACTATAAACACAAGTTGTATTTATTTATGTTTTGGTTGGTGACTGACTGTCTCCAACTGCCACTCCACAGCTGATAATTTTTTTTATTAATCGTGCCATCAGTTGAGGTAGCAACTTGATTAAACTATCATGTACGTAAAACAAAATAATGGGCTGCCAGTTTATGATATACATTAAAAAACTAAAAACTTCATACATTTTTTTGGGGTCCAACGATGGCTCTCATGTGCCAACAAAAAGTGCTGTTCGCATTACCAAGGCATGTTGCACTAATTATATCAGTTTCAAGTCCGCTTGCTTCTTGTGTTTCAAAGCACAAGTGGTCGTATTCTTTTCCTTTAAATGGCTAGAACTATTCACATTAACTTTTCAATCCATCTTCTCTTCTCAGGCTAACCAAATAATTAATAACACATCTTAATAAGCCCTTGTTTGACTTGGATAAGAAACATATTTTTATTATATTTTGATAAAAGTTGATGACGTATATGACTGAAAAATTGATAAATATTGCGAGTCCCATAAAATATAATTGAAAATAAATTAAGAAAAAATAAGTTTTCTCATCCACCAAACCCCCTCTCGGTGCTCTCACCAAACCTTCCATAAGTCACACTAGCGAAGATGCACAATATAAATATGATTTACCATTACAATTCTTGTACAAAATCTGTTCATTGATATTCAGAAATACGGCAACCCTACTGCAAAAATGCCTGATTTTGAGAAGTCAAAGCTTCATCTTGCCATGTTCCCATGGCTAGCCATGGGGCACATAACTCCATTCATCCATCTATCCAATGAGTTAGCTAAAAGAGGCCATAAGATCAGCTTCTTGTTGCCTAAAAAGGCTTTGATTCAACTGGGCAACAACAACTTGTACCCCGATTTAATCAAATTCCATGTTGTTGCTGTTCCTCAAGTTGAGGGGCTGCCTCCAGGTGCAGAAACTGCTTCTGATATAGACATCACCGGCAAGAATCCACTGGCTATAGCCTTTGATTCCATGGCCGAACAAGTTGAACTCTTGTTGAGCGATTTAAAGCCTGATTTTGTGTTGTATGATTTTGCTGATTGGATTCCCAAATTGGCAACCAAGATTGGGTTCAAGACTATATGTTATAATGTTATTTGTGCTTCCTGTTTGGCAATTGGGATTGTTCCGGCGAGGAAAATTCCCAAAGACAGGCCTATGACGGTGGAGGAATTGATGGAGCCACCCAAAGGGTACCCTTCTTCCACGGTGGTGCTTCGTGGGCAGGAGGCGCGTACCTTATCATTCATAGCTATGGATTACGGTGCAACCACATTTGATGTGCGTATCACGGCTGCAATGAAGGGTAGTGATGCAATCTCTGTAAGGACTTGCCAAGAATTGGAAGGGCCAATGTGTGATTATTTGTCAAGCCAGTATGGGAAGCCTGTGATTCTAACAGGGCCAGTTTTGCCAGAGACGCCAAAAGGACAACTAGAAGAAAAGTGGGATAAATGGCTAAACCAATTTGAGCCAAAATCTGTAGTGTACTGTGCATTCGGGAGCCAGTTGATCCTCCAAAAGAACCAATTTCAAGAACTTGTATTGGGTTTTGAAATGACGGGGATACCATTTTTCATAGCTGTTTCCAAACCAGCTGGTACGAATTCTATAGAAGAAGCACTGCCTGAGGGTTTTGAAGAGAGGATTAATGGAAGAGGGGTTGTTTATGGTGGCTGGGTGCAACAGACTCAGATTCTCAGCCACCCCTCAGTAGGGTGTTTTGTGAGTCATTGTGGTTTTGGATCCATGTGGGAGTCTTTGTTAAGTGACAGCCAGATTGTGCTCGTGCCAAGACTCGCAGACCAAATCTTGAATACACGGCTGCTGGCGGAGGAGCTGAAGGTGGCGGTGGAGGTGGAGAGAGGCGATATGGGGTGGTTTTCGAAGGAGGGTTTATGCAAGGCAATCAAAACTGTGATGGATAAAGATAGCGAAGTTGGCAAGTTGATCAAGATAAACCACTCGAAATGGAAAGAAACTTTGGTAGGCCCAGGATATATGGACAATTACATTGACGATTTTATCAACAGTCTTTATGAGCTTTAAATGTATTTGTTTCTTGTCTTTAAATTCAAGTTACTCAAATTGTCGTTTATGTCATTAATACTGATGTCCAAACTAGCTGGGAAAGTGGTGAAAATAAACAATTTCAAAACTACGAAATAAGTTTTAAAAATTCAAAAATTGTCATAATTAGATTTTATTAATTAAAAACATTTTATTAATTAGATATATTAAGGTCACAATATTAGACAATTTATTATCACGGTTACATATTAGTCACAATTACTGAACTTTTCGATCACAAATTAGATCACAAATTATTATCCGTCACAAATTATCAAATTAATTGATCACACATTATTTTTCGATCACAAATCACAAATTTTATAGGCCGCAATTTATTAATCTATCATAAATTATCAAATTAATATGTCACATGTTATTTCTAGATCACAATTAACAAATTTTATAGATCACAATTTATTTCATGATTATAAATTATCAAAATAATTGATTACAAGTTATTTCTCGATCACACGCACTTTTCATCTCGCTCCCCTCCCAAATACCTCACCCACCCCAAATAGTAGTCATAAACGATGTTCATCCCATCCCCACCACACCATCGACACAAATCGAATGTTGACCAACCTCACCACCGTTATCGCCATCACCATCATTTACAAACACGGGTCATCTCGCAAACACAGCACCACACGAACTTTGCCCATTATAACTGTTAAAATTATTGTTCAAAATTGATAAAAATGGACGTGGAATAAAAAAAATGGGATTTGAGGCCAAAATATTGATCATGCGGTCGCATAAGCTAAGCCTATTCGACTGCATAGAGCAAATTCTAGCCATTATTTGGCTGTTGACTTTTGAATTTTGGTAGCTTTTGGGGGGTTTTTGAAACCACTTGGTATAGCAATGTTTCATGGCTATATATAGGTGATTTGTGATCATTAAAAATAAAGGGTAGTGATGAAGGGTATGTTGGAAAATTATTCAATTTGTCATGTGGGCCGACATATGTAATTAGTTGTGTATAAAGGCTATCTTAAAGTTAAGCCCAAAATTAAAATGATCTAATAAAGAATTAAGTAATTGAGCTTTAGACATCTAAATAAAGTGTGGATCGGACTATATGTGTAGAGACCGGATTCATTAGGATTTGTATTTGACGATGGACCGAATACATATGGAAACTATATATAGGGTTAGGTCCCCAATTCATGTGTGAAATTCTCATTCTTTGTGTCATCTCATCAACACAAGAATACATGAGAAAACATATTGAAGAGAAAGATCCATAAGCCCACAATCAAGAATCGAGAAGAAGAAGATTAGAGCAATCAAATTCAAGAGTCGAAGATCAAGATTCGAGATTCATTATTCATTCAAGTTACAAATTAATAGATCAAGGTATGCTCCGCGTTAATTAATTTCTTGGTGATTTGAAATGAAAATCTTGGTAAATTTATAAAGTTTAATTTTCATGTAAAGTTTCCACAAGTGGTTTCAGAGCCTCTTCATGTTGAATAATTGAGAATCAAAATTTTAAATTTGGATTTTGGTATAATTTTATGGTATTCAAATTTAACAATTTCGGATTTAGTTTTGTTAAAATTTGAACATTATTCGGTTGGTCGTTCATGATTTTCAGTAAAGTTTGAAAAAAAACGGTGCCGGCGGCGGGACAGCCGCCGGCAGCAGCACCACAGGTGCAACGCAGCGGCGAAGGCGCTGCTGCGTGTTGCAGCGACGTCTGTGGAAGGGGCGGGGGCGGCGCCGAAGAGCCCACCCCCGGCACCTGCTGTGCACCTTCGTCGCTGCGTGTTGCAGCGGCGTCTGTGGAAGGGGCGGGGGCGGCGCCGGAGAGCCTGCCCCCGGGATCTAAAAAAAAAAATTAGGGTTATGATGAATTTTGGGGGCAGGGGCTTGGGCTGGAAATTTGAAGTCTTCAGGTCATTGGATGCAATTTTAATAATGGTTAAGTATTTAAAGTTTCAGCATCTTAAGTTTAAAGTTTTGGTTATTCAACCCCCTAAGGTTTAAAACTCATCCAATTGGGCCTTTAAAGTTCCGGGTTTAATAATGCAGTCCCTAAAGTTTCAAAATTAATTAAATTTGGGCAATTAAAGTTCTGAATTTTGCAATTAAAGCCCTTAAAGTTTTGATTTGATTTAAATTGATCCCTAAAGTTTCCAATACTTAATTTTTGGATCGCTAAAGTTTCAAAAAATTATTTATTGACTCCTAAGGTTTTGAGTAATTATTTTTGGATCCCTAAATTTTGAATAATTAATTTTTGATTCCTAAAGTTTTCAATAATTAATTATTGACCCCAAAACTTCTGGATAATTAATTTTTTGATCCCTAAAGTTCTGAATTATTAACCCTAGGCCCCTAA